>JANBPT010001239.1:0-11903 GCA_027575765.1 Tieghemiomyces parasiticus | reverse complement strand
GAAGTTAAGGCCCAGTCAGCCGATTTAGTACTAAGGTGGGTGACCACTTGGGAATAGTCGGTGTCGCAACTTTTTTTTTCTATGCAAGGGGGGAGACCCTCTTCTCTGATGGCAAACTTGTAATGGAATGTCGCCTTCTTGTCATCCTTTACTGGAGCTTTCGGTTTCCATTTTCGCTTATTTTGACTAGCCTCAGTCGATAATGAAAACTTCGGGTGAAGAGCTCTACATCCATGTACTTTAATTCAACCCTTCGTTGACGAATGGCCCTTCAGACAGACGACCTACCTCTTGTTTCATTCGTTTCGACTTCATCCTACTCATTCTCCGCACCCTTTCTCTACACGGTATTTCACCTCTGCTAATTTCCTTACGCCGTATCTATTAACCTGAAGCAACACTATGGTTCACCGCCAACTAGCGGAATGCGTTGCGTCGTTGTCAGCCTGTGAGCGTTCCCTTGGCCAAACCCTTGAATCCCTTCGCGATGTGACGTCCGATTTCCAACGTACTCGGGTACTCATGCATCAGACAAAGGTTAGGCGGTATACACAAAATAACCTGGTCTACCTGATGACATACATTCCAGGGCGCAGACCCATCAGCTACTTCTCTCTTAGGTTTGGTAAGAACCGATAATATCGCATCAGCTCACCTTAAACTTGCCACCTTGCAACTCTACCACTTCGCCAACACCGAACGCCGCAGCATGCCGAATATGTACTGGATAGCTCATCAGAAGACCGAGAGGTCCTGCTTAACGAACGAATGATCCCATCGCTTCGGCGGCAAATAGAGTGGCTCGAGGACGCCCTCCCGGCCATGGTGGATTACCATGCTGAGCTTGAGAAACTGGTAAGTCATCACTGGTCAGCTGGATAGTTTTGCCTACAATGGGCATCAATCGAAGCATAGTAGATTTTTCTTCGCCCACAACAAGGGCCGATTAAACGCTGCCCTCGCGCTTGCACTCACCTCGTCGATCCTCGAATTCGCTAGGTGGAAGAACGGCTATCCTACTCACTTGGTGCTGAATCTCAAGAGGAAACAATTCAGCGCCTCAAGCACCAGATTGCAGCCTCCGAGGCCGCACTGGCAGACGAGAAGCAAAATCTCGAGTTTCTGGACCAGGAGATCGCACAGAAGGCAAGTCGGATTGCCGCTTAGGCCTAAGCGTGGAGTTGAAGGCCGGACCGAGGCAGGCTGAAGTTTGGTTCGACTGGGCGTGGCCCCGGTTTCTAACGCTCTGACCTCCCTCCTTTCGATTATCACTACGTCCTATTCCGTATGCCAGGAACATTTATTAGAAGATAGTCAACGAGGGCCGTGACCTGCACCTGCCCAACATAAAGACTGAGCAGCAGTCAATAAAGGCTTTTTGAGTGCTTTATTCGGTAAACTCTCATAACCCTCGAGTTGGAAATTTTGGGCCGCCGCTGCCCCATTACATAATAAGGCGCGACCAATTCGGCCGGGAAGATCGACTTGGCATACCCATTCCCTCGCTTCCCCCCTACGAGTGGTTTTCTTCCGTCCTTTATTTGGCGAGCATGACCAAACCGGGATAATCCTAAGTGGGGGCAGGCAAAGGGACAGGCATCTTTCCCTTCGCCAACTTTGACTGAGACCCTCCCCTGGGCCTCGCAATGACCCCCCCTCCTTTACCTCGCCCTCAGTACATTTTCTGGGACATGGCAGTCGAGCCCTTGACGTGACACCACAGCATGGTTTATGGAAACCATTAGGTGCTGGCAACACTCGGAAAGATGGTCAATTTGCTCACCCCTCCGAGGCAGATAAAAATGGCACGAGTGACTGTGCTTGACTTGGCCGTCGTAAGCCCTAGAGTCTATCAGTACTTTGGGGGTTAGGTGTTCTCCTTTAGGGCCGGTTTTTGCGCCGCGTATTTCTCTTTCACTCGGCCATCGCGAAGCTGATTAGGACCAACATAATTGAACTACAGACCTCATTTACCGTGGTTGACCTAGGGCGGCTTATCGCTAAGTTGGGATCTTCCATATCTCTCTTAACTAGATGAGGACTCCTGCCGTCTGATAATCTATAGCCCGATGCTAAGCGATTCGGTATGGGCCTCAGCTGTCCTAACAGCCACAGCTTTCGTCATTTCCTCGGGATTGGCTCACTATTGCCTCCATGGTTGAAAGGTCGCAGTGAGTGCCATATTTCGACTTCCCTACGCGTCCTAAGGCAGATGGGTTGGGCACATTATTCGTTCATGCGCCTGAGGTCAGTTTCAAGCTTCAGCCTGTTGATACCTACATAGATGAGTGGGTACGAGAATTACGTTTCCGGAAGCGTCAAGTCCACCAATGTCGCTCCTTGAAGCCGAACAGACACACATGGCCACTAGATATGTCATGATTCGGACGTGGCCCGTCCCGCCCGACTGTCGTTACTAACTGATCCAGTGTAAGCCACCTTCAAGTTCACATCCACACACATAGTTTAGGCCGTGCCGGCTGCTGCGCCGCCTGTCTTGGTGCGTTGCCGGGTCCGTATTAGCCAGCTAATGAGGGAACCTGCCACCGTCGTGAGAGCAGGAATCCGTTTTCAGGGGTAAAAAAAAAGGAAACCCCGTAAGTAAATGTTGAAGACGTCGGCTAATGTTGACACCCGTATCACCTTCCAGGTGACGTATAGGTTAGAGCGAAAAGGTGCGGAATTCAATAGATGAAACATGTCAAAGGGGCTGGCGCTTAACAGTAGCGGGATTGACGCTTAAACCGGTGCCGAGCATGCCGTCGCCATCAACACAGCACCATCGCCTAGAAAACCCGATCCCAAGCGGAAGTGGAAGACGACCCAGATAATTCAATTGTGTGTGTTTTTTTACACGGCGATCGGCCCACGTCCAGCCACACTGCGTCTGCCCTGGTCCTACGCGGCCGAATTCAGTCGGCCTCGCGTATTACCGCTTGGCATTTCTAACTTGACCCCTGGATCGGCCGTGAAGCGCAATCCCGACCTGTCTGGCCAGTGTAGTTGCCCAACAGGTGGTTCTTTCCCTTGTACCGCCTCCTTTTAATACTCATCGGGCAATGTGGCCAGCCCCTCATGTTGGAAACGGTGCACTTTTCCTTGGCCACCTTTACTTTTCTGGTTTGCTCCACCGGCCTTCGCATGTGCTGTATGCCGCCGCTCCCACCTGCCTCCCTCCTCCTTGATTAGATGTCCAACCCGGGTTGAGTTCCGACTTGCTTTAAATCCGGCCGTGAGGGTATAAAGGACACCTTCGCCGAGCTTGATGCGAGGGCGCGTGCTGCTTGTAGTCTCCTTCGCCTGTTTCCATCCTATTGCTCTACCTTGTACGATTCCGAAATCCTGGCCCCAGTATCTATAATATACTCCCAAAGACCAATTTCCCATACACACCCTACTGGGGCACATTAAACCCCTACCTGTCCCCGATGGTTCAAACCCGTAAGGTGTTTTTGTAACTAGACTCCCGCTCCTCACCGTTGCCACCCATAGCCACCATGACGCCCTCCATTGCCTTCGCCTGGGTAACGGGCGTCTTTATGATTTTCGTGGCCATCACGTCGGCCTGCTTTTTCTACCTTTCACGTAAGAGCCAAAAACTGATACTGCGATCGTGGCGACTCATGGCCGTCCAGGTGGTCAATACGTTCATTACGCTGGGCATGTTTATCGGCATGCTAGCCGTCCCTAGCGGCCAGTATCCGTGCTTTATCATGTGGTGGACCTTCAACTTGTGTATGACGGTTTTCCTCGCCAATCTAGTGACCCGCAGCCTCCGGTTGATACAGATGATGTCTGCAAGTCGCGCCAAGCTACATATGAAACGCAATTACCGGCAGTCCCAAGCCGCTCTGCTCCGCACAGCGGTCGGCACTTTTGGCGACGAGCTAAACCCCCACCCATCCGTGGCGGCCATGGCCCGAAACCAGGATATGGTCCCTACATGGGGTGGGTGCGGTCCGGACAAGGTTATTTCGGTCGTCACCGAGGATACCACGGCTGGCACGGGACCCTCCGCGTCCGCCATGCTCCTGGACCGTACCCCTAGTGTCGAGTCCGGTCTCCCCAGGAAGTCCAACATCCCTGGATGTACCTTTAGCGACGTGTGCAGCTTGGTAGCCGCGTTCCGACGCTGGGCTGGCGCAACGCTTCTCCGCTCTTGGTTCACGGGCCGCGGCGGAGTCCTATGGCTCACTGCACCGCCACACCTGCTGTTCGTGCTATACATCCTCATGATCCAGATTACCGACCAGAACTTAAGCCTCGACCCGATCAACTATAGCTGCCCTATTAACTGGCCCTATATGATCTCGTTCGGCTGGCTCGCCGTTCACATCTATATAGTGTTCCCGTTCCTCGCCGTCCTACTCTGGGGAATTGAGGATGCCTACGGAATTTTCAGCGACCTCATCATCGCCTCCCTGGCTATGGGCGCGGGGTTCTTCATGTATATCCTTTGGCTGTTTCCGCTCAACAATCTGAAAAGAGAGTTCCCTAGTATCGTTTGGTTGATAATGGCGGTTGTCATTATTCACACAACGTCGGTCGTCCTTCCAACCATCACGGTGCTGCGTTCTCAGCGGCCCATATCTTTCGCAGGGCCGCCGCTCCTCCCCACCGCCGAGACCTATTTCTACCAGCGGTACAGTTCTCCGCACTGGCGGGAGTTCATTGGCGCCTTGGCCTCCCCGCAGGGCCTGGCCCGGCTGCGCCAGTTATCAATCAAATGCCTTAATTCCGAGCTCATTATCTTTCTGGAGGAGTATCAGGAGCTCAAGGAGCTGGTGGCCACGGTATACCCGATCCCATCACCCACGACGTTCCCATCACTGCCTTCGACTCCGGAATCCTACACTGGCATGGCTTCCTCGCCCGCAAGTAGGGAGCCCGCGCGGCTTCCCATTCTACAGCAGCTGGGCTGGGCCAAGACTGGCGGCCGGCGGTGGTCTTTTCGGATCGCAGCCAGGCCTATGGGCACCGGGCTGGCCGGTTCCCCGGGTGACTACGCTAGGGATAATTCCTTGCCGCTTACACCGGTCCTCCAGGACGTCGCACCTTACGCCCCTATACCGACCCAGGCCGAAGGCATGACGGGCATTTATGTCAACTTTGCCGAAACCTGGCGGCTCTATGTACCCGGCTCCCAGTCGGCTATGGCCGCGGCGCACAGCACCACGAGTACCAGTGCTGGTCGCCTCAGCAGTAGCGGTCACCGCCACTCAAGCGGTTGCGTCATGGACCTCTACCCTATCCGTGATCACTCGTTCCTGTGCCTCTCGTACCAAATGTTTTACCAGCGGTTCGTGGCTAAGGGTTCCGCGTTGAGCGTGGCGCTACCCCGTGAGGTCGTGGACACTGTGGAGGAGTTGCTGCTGCGCGGGGATTACTCGCTCGATATGTTCGACCCCGTATGGTGCGTGATCCTCCGCGATGTGTATACCAAGATTTACTTTGAAACCACCATCACCCGACCAGCGTCCCTGCGGAGCTCTACCTTTTGGGCTACTGGATCCCGGTGGAAGTGGCGGCGCACCAGGTCGCCCACGTACCCAGGGGACGAGTCGGTGCTTCACTAATCATTTAGTGAGCTACCGATGGGCTATAGCCAGACCGTTCCCGTTTGCAATAGCACGCAGTAGGGGCATTTGCCTTCGATGCTGTCCCGCGGTTTGATACGTTCGTTTGAGAGCCGTGTGTAGAAGAAAAACAAAGAAGTGGCCAGAGCGCGAGGGGCTTCCAGTACGCGTCGATTACTATTAGACTCCCCGTACGTCTGGCCGTATGGGCCAGTTAGCTACTATCTACCTGGCAGTCGGAATGTATCACTGCCTTGTCCATCCCAATTTCTAGCCAGCATCCCTGTCCCTCTTCTCCGCAACTTGCTAGGCCATCTTTCGGTACTGGTTCATCATTCCATCCGTTCGTATTGCTTACTAGTTTCATAAATAGGCAAATCGGTAACCATGCTCGTCGATAACTCTGGTGTGAGTACTCTGTACCCAAATTACGATGCCGACGCCTCCCTTCGCATCCAGTCCGTCGTCGTGTGGCGTCGGAGGGGCTGAGGCATTATACCAAACCGGGCCACTTAAACCACTCGGCCCGAGCCAGCTTGCCTCCTCACTAACGCATTACCAAGCACACATCCTGATACCCCCCGCCTCGCTACCAGTTCCTGAGCGGCCTCGAGCGGTTACTCCGCAAGTCCAACAAAGACAGCAGTACGGTAACCGTCACCACCAAGCGCTGTAAGTGATCACTTGCTAAAGTGAGGGCCTACAGGAACATTTACCAACTTGTTAAAAGTGACCATCGCCAGCCATGGCGTGCTCCAACTCCCCTTCGGGTGACTTATGCCTTGCCTCTTTCCCTCCATTATGTCCCTACGCTAGTCGATTCCGAGGTTCGCCGCCAGCGTGGCCCCGTGGAGAAACGCACCGCCCCGCCCTCCCTCCAGCCCCGCTCTGACGCTCCGGCCGCCGTCCCGGGCAACGAACAGAGCCACCCGCTACTAATCCGGGCCGTCCGCGGGGACAAGAAATTGTCCACCCGGGT
This sequence comes from Tieghemiomyces parasiticus, assembly GCA_027575765.1. Taxonomy (NCBI): domain Eukaryota; kingdom Fungi; phylum Kickxellomycota; class Dimargaritomycetes; order Dimargaritales; family Dimargaritaceae; genus Tieghemiomyces; species Tieghemiomyces parasiticus. The sequence goes on along the minus strand of JANBPT010001239.1, from coordinate 5,348 downwards.
CGCGGCGGCCGACTACGAGGCGTTTCAGGCAAAGTACCTCTACCTACTCCGCCAGCAGCTGACAGGACTACAACAGGCTAAGAAGCGCAAAATCGAGGCTTCTACGCACGCCAAGTCGGTAGCTAACAAGAAGCTGTCCGCCAGGAAGGCTCCGAAATAGTGGTTTTGACCAAAGCTCTAGACTCAGTAACAAGTGTTAAAAGCTAGCTAGGCGCCCTTTACGATATATATATATATATATATATACTGTACCAACGAGATATAAACCTTATACTTTATCGTCCGATACCAATGGGGTTGGCGCAGGTATGATGTTCAATTCGCGCTGCAGGTCCACCAGGGCTGTCTCCCACTGCTCCTCGTACATGACATTAAGATAAAGCTTGGCCCGACTACCACTCTGAATGGCCCACGGGATGAGTTCGCCCGTCAGCCGTCCCCGCTCGGCCGGCTCGGATATCATAGGACCCACCAGCGAGCTCGCTAACGTCATGGGCAGCCCAGTTTGCATCCACTCGAACCACTTAACGGCGGTCTCAGCCGCCACAGACACGGTAGGCAGGCCCGTTAGCACGTGGATAAAGTCGTGCGTCTCGCGGTACCGCTGCAGCACGTAGGCGAGGTCCGGGTCGGCGATGTACCGGACCGGCAGGCGGGATTCCGGCGTGAACCCGTGGGTATCCATGAACCGCACGTACTCACGGCCGAAAGTTCCGGCGGGCAGCGTGCGAAGCTGTGGCAAATTCATGGACTGAGATGTCAAAGCTGGCCGCTCGCGGAGGATACGTCGGCCCTCGGTAGAGACCAGCATGCGGCGGTACATAGCCTGCACGGCGCGTTCGCCCGTGAGTTCGCCTAAGATAGCGACCATGTCTGCGAGGGAGGTAGCGGTTCAAGGAGGGAAGGAAGAGGGCCGTTAGAGGCTGGTTTCCGATTGCTCGCTGAGGGGGTCGCAGAGTGGAGTCTCCCCTCAGTTGCTCGGCCAGCCTATTAGGAAACTCAAAGAAGAGTTGACGGTGCGAGATTTGACCGCAGCTACTATCCGGATTGATTTGAATCCGGCTGACCTTGCCTATATGCCACTTACCGGCTCGCTTAGGGTTAGCGGCAGCCACGGCAGCGGAACCCACCGTCAGAATCGCCCGCTGGAGGAAGGAAATGTTAGCTATAGATGGGGCCATGGCGAATGGAGACATCGGTAGATTAAACCAGGTAAAGTATTCAACTGAGGTGGGGGGGGCAATGCGTCCTCTATGACGTTGGAGGAGAGCCATAGTGGCCTGTCGCGAATCTGATGCACTACTTTCCAAGTATATTTCTGGTAGCCCCCGCCATCGGAGCCTCACAAAACGCCGTAGCCCTGGCCTTTCCTACGGTGCCTTAAAATAGCAACTGGCTTGGACTTGGTTTCACCCAAGCTCACCGCAATCTCGTATCTCCCCTCTGTTTGACTCCAACCACAGGACAATTGAACCGGGGGGGGGAGTGGGTATATGCATTCATCCCCAGAACCTAAACCTACTCTCCTTACCCCTCCTACCGCCTCTGTGTCAGTTGCCTTAGCCAGCAGTGGTCGATCAATGGTTGCACCCCCCCCCGGCTTAATAATGCCCCGTTAATGGTGCTATTGTTCGAACTTAGTTAACGAAGCTCTGTTTCGTCCATCTGTTGCCGACTCCGCCTCTTTTTTATTCCATTTTTTAAAAGCCCGCTGCTTCTCTCATGTTTACTGGCATACTCTTCTTAACTTTCTAATTTCCGCCTTGATATTATATCGCCCTTATCCCACTCAACCTAGGTTTCCGCATCGCAATCTTCCCGTTCACAGTCCGGCTGTTGTCTCAGCCGCACCACACTACCGTCGCCTTTTGCCATGCCCCAGTCTGGCTTGCATTATCTCCGACGGGACTGGCGCCCGTGGCTCGCCGTCCTAGCCTTCGTCTGCGCCGCTACTTTCGCCCTAGGCCACGGCCATCATGGCCACACCCGCGGTGGCAAAAGCCAGGAGGTGGACCTAACCGACACGCCGCCGGCCTGCCCGCATCGTGAGAATTGTCCTGTCCTCGGCAAGATCATCCGTGGCCACCATGGCGAAGTCATACTCAACGCCGTGAATTCACCCGACGCTGCTGAGGCCGCGGCCGACCCCACCCCGCCGGACCACGCTGACCCCCAAGCCTGCCCTTACTACGGCAAGAAGCCCGTGTGGTCCAAGAAGGGCGCGTCGGGCCAGCTGCTGCCTCCGGGTCATCCGGCTGTAGCCGTCGATGCGGCTGACACCGACTGCCCGTACACCAAGGTGAAGCGATTGATCGGCCTGGGCAGCAGCGATACGGATCACGGTGCCGCTACCCGCCCACCGCTCTGGACTTACCTCTTCAGCGACGACCCTAAGATCTCGGCGTTCCTGGCCACCACCTACATCTCGGTATTCCCCAACCTGGTCCTCCTGTTTGTACCGCCCAACATTGCGCCGCGCTCGCTCAACATTCTTGTCAGTTTTGCCGTGGGCGGACTCCTCGGTGACGTGCTCCTACACTTGCTCCCGCACTCCTTCACTGAGATCATCCATAGCCCGGCCAGTGACCACCCGCAGCAGGTCACTGTGGTGGGCCTGTCCATCTTTCTCGGTCTGATGGTGTTTTTTGCCATTGATAAACTGATGCGGATTTCCGGTGGCGGCCACAGTCATAGCCACGGTCATGGCCACGCGCCGGAGGGCGCCGTTGCTGACGAGGTGGTGATCGCCTCTGCAACCAAAACCATAACCACCAACTCGGCGACCGAGAAGCCGTTGACGGGTCCCGCGAGCAACCTCCGCCGACGACGGTCCAAGTCTAACCCTAGTAGCTCAGACGAGGCTGAAACAGAGCGGACTGTGACACGCACCACGACCGTCGTGACCAAAATCGACGAGCCCGTTGTTGAGCCCTCCTCGGTTAAATTCTCAGCGTACCTTAATATAATCGCCGACGCCACCCATAACTTCACAGACGGCCTAGCTATGGCGGCTTCCTTCTACAGCTCGCCAGCTATCGGCGTTTCTACCACTGTGGCCGTGTTTTTCCATGAAATCCCCCACGAAATAGGCGACTACGCCATTCTTGTCCAGTCAGGCCTCTCTCGCCGCCAGGCCCTCATGGCCCAATGCATCACCGCCCTCGGGGCCTTTGCCGGTACTCTGGCCGGCGTCCTGATTCAGGAATTAGGAGGTGCCAGCGGTGGTGAGCTGGACCAGGATAACGGTGTTTGGTACCTCGCCGGCCTGACATGGGGTGACCTTGTGATCCCATTCACAGCCGGTGGGTTCATTTACATAGCTACGGTCGGTGTCCTGCCCGAACTCTTAGAGAGCACCTCAACCGCGACTGGCGCTACTGAGACCGTCGATGGTATCACCCAGGCGAAAACTCGGACCCGGCATCCGATCCGACAGGCCGGGTACGAGTTTGCAACTATGCTACTCGGCGTACTTCTTATGGCGCTGGTCAATGCTTAGGCATTACTCCGATCATATACATTATAGTTTCTCTGGCTCGTGAATATATACTAAACCGAATGTACGAAGTCAAGAGCAATGTGCCCCACCCTCAGAATTCCTCTAGCTTTGTCCTTCTAACTTGGCGTCGCTATGCCAGAATTAAGGTGGATAAGGATATTTAAGAATGGGGTAGAAGAGGATCCAGCGGTTTAAATATCACCGAACCTCAGCATCAGTAGTATGGCGGCTTCAGGCTCGACAAGCTCCTTAGTACAGATCACCTTCGAATTAAAATTTAAGGGCACGGCCTAACAGCCAGTTAACAATGAAAATCGACCTTCTTGAAACCTAGGTAATGAGAGGTGCACCAGGGAACCCACACGCCCTCATTGGTAGCAGTGAGTCAGTGCCTCCGTGTCTGAAATGGCGCAGTGGAGACGGGGTACGCTTTGCTGTAGGAGTAAATTTTGGGCATTATCAGAATCGGCAATAGATTAGCCCGGGTTTAGCCTGTCTCAGTCCCTATAAACACAGCTCCAATACTTTACAAAGGACGGGGTACATTGTGGTAAGGGGTTGTGGTTGGTCCAGAGCAGTTGCCTATGGTTCATTTGGGTACCTTTTTTGCTGGGTCTCCCTGTCAAGTGTATTTATGTTGTTGGATGGGTAGTTAAACAGGGACTATTAAGCCCGGCCTTTCTTTCTACTTTTTGAAGGTCTCTCCCAAACTCCCCTACCAAGTTTTGCACTAAGTCCTTTTGAAAGGTATGATGGTAAACCCTTAAAAGTCATAAATAGGCAACATCAGTAATGGAACTATAAAAGATTGAGGCATAGGTGTGCTGAAGAGGACATCTACAAGTTGGTCTACCTTGCAATAGGTTGTATATCTTGTGATCAGTCAAGGTGTCCATTCTAATGGAGGCAGGTGGAAGGTATTGACCAATCAGAGTGCGTTAATTAGTTTTAATGCAACATCAAATATTAGTCACTCCAAAAAATTGTTGTGAAGAATAGGTTATAAAACTATATTTACTATGAATTAGGTACCCCAAGGCAGGGTAGGGAAAACATCCCCAGAGCTTAGCAGTGCAGAAGTTCTGGCCTTAAATATAATAATATAATTGTTCTAAATAAGTTGCATTTTGGTTGCCTCAGCTATTTAGACTGACAGAATACTTTGATAACCTCCAGGATGACAAATATAATCTAAACATATGGGATCTAAATAATCAAAAAGTATGAAACTTCAGCCATAGGAAATCAGCCCCATCATTGGTGGGAGAACTGGCCTGACTACATGTTCTTGTAAAGCAAACCAAGATTGGACAGCCAGTCCCACTTTTAAAAAAGAACCTCTAGCACAGTGTAGGAAGCTTAGGGATACACAATTGGAGTGGAAGTATCCAAATCTGCAATGCAAAGTGGAATTGGATAACTATTGATGGAGTTACTGAACTAATAAAATCTATAACAAGTAACAAGCAAGCTTAAGGGAATATTGCTACTAGACTTTACTAAATGGATAGTGCCAACAGATGACACTATGGGACAGAATAATTGGAAAAAGCTACCAGACCCTGTGTTGCATACTTGAGTCTGGATTTTACATTACTGTGTTCTAAGGATCTACTAATCTATTAGTGGAGGGCCTGGCTAGGCCTCCATCTCTTTCAGGCCTCTCCCAGAGGTTGCCCAGTCTCTTTCCTGGTTTTTCCTTAATCAAAGGTATAGGTGCAACCTATTACAACTCCTTAAAGATAGATGCCATGCTTGGCATCAGAGCCATGGATGGGGGTCTAGCTCAGGTGAAGTGAATGTTTATTTATAGTGAATCTAAGGCAGGCGGCCTCTTGGCCATAGGTTG
>JANBPT010001238.1:0-11906 GCA_027575765.1 Tieghemiomyces parasiticus | reverse complement strand
GATGCCCGGTTAGCTCAATCGGTAGAGCGTGAGACTCTTAATCTCAAGGTTGCGGGTTCGACCCCCGCATTGGGCTCAATTATCAGTCCCCCTTTTTTCCCACCTTAGTGGGACCTGATGTTTGAGCTACACATCAATAGCCCACTAAGCACACGCAAAGCCTGTTTCTCTGCCATGCACATTATCGTTCTCTAGGCGTACTCTTGTATTTTTGATTGTAAATAAGGGGTCCAGCCAGAACTACTTTAGGTCTCTGGCCCTTCTCACATATATAGTCTGTCGGTCGTTTACATAGTCGTAACGTCTAGTATTTATGGCCATCCGCTACACCTTTACGCCACCGCTTGCTTTCCTACGATTCTCACTACTTAACTTTCTTCTGATGCCATAACTAAACCGCCCTTGCCAAAGTATACTTAGCAAACCGTATTATATCCTTTCCCTAACCATCACTGTGCATCACGGCCCGCTTTTCTTGAGGCTGGAGAGGCTTTTCAAACGTGACAGGACGCCAAATCTGTAAGTTTATTCGATTTCTGTTGATCTCTTACTTCACCCCTATAAATAATTTTTTGTCAGTCAAAGTTCATACTTGCTTTTGATGACCACGGATATGTTCCAATCCTCGATCTCCTTGACACGTCTTGCGACGGCATCGGTGTTTTTGTCCTGCTTATTACCCAATTTAAGGAGGGACTGGATTCTGACAAATTTCTTCCTTTCGGGACTTAACGGTGGCGATTGGATCAAGTTGACATAGGTGCGCGGAAGGTTGGTACGGGTACAGTAGTCTAAAACGGCCTTCTTTGCTTCGTTTTCAACATCACCCACCAGTTTGAAATGGATTTGGTTACTGTCGTCAGTCGTGATGCGGTAGGTCTTATGATTAATTTTGCAACTGGGCATAATTGAGACAAAATCCAATGAGGGATCACTTTCGCCTGCAATACCAACACTAGCTTTGCCTTGATCGGGTGAATGTGAGTAAGCTCCGTTCTTAGTTGAGAATTCACGCGCCTCGCACAGCACGGCGTAGGCCGCGTTGACTAATGCGGTCATGAATGCATCCTTATTTGCATAGGTTGCTGCCGGCGGGGTATGCCTGTCTGGGCAGTTCGTATTTTCCTGGGCCAACTTGTCGTTCAGGGATGTAAGGAGATCCTTAGGCGAAACGTCAGCGGACTTTCCGTTGGGCAAGAGCAGCACGGGCTCGAAAGTACCGGCGGATTGGTCAGAATTTAGCCCCGGGAAGGCTAGGGCAGTGGTAGTAATCCCGAGTAAGGATATGTATAGGGCGACGTTGAGCCTCATGCTTGATGACACACACTCACGCAGTGGGCTGGGCAAGGACGTTGGGGCGGTAAGATGAAAGTGTAAGTTGATAATGGGCTGCTACTTCAAGGCCAAATGGGGAATTTCGAACAGCGCACTGAGGATAGTAGGAAAATGATGGGGAAAGCTGATGCAGCTAGCGGATTTATCAATCGAGTGTAAGTTTGAGTGACAAGGTAGCTACTTTATATGGAACTTTGGTAAGCAGCGGACTAGTCAAATGTTACGATCTTACGCCTACAGCCGGAAGTAGAACGCCCCCCTCATCTTCTCTCTGTCCTTGTTATATGTGAGATTTTATTTTAAGCACCTATTGTGAAATCTCCTTCACCGTACCATTCCTTATCGTAACACCTCGGATATTCTCGAATGACCACATCGGTTACACAATGAGCATAGTGCAGGAGACTCATTCGCTGCACAAACGGTAACGGAATAAACTTTGGCTGTGCCGTTGCCATCAATGTCCGCCAACGCCGCTTCGGATGATTTATTCCTCTCCTATTGGTGACTTCAAGAAGGGGAGAAAACGAGGGCAGTGATTCGCTGCTGAGTCCTATGGTCAGGGTCTCGCACCAATAGTCTTCCTAGTAACTATACCCCTTCGGCTAATAAGTCTGCTTCGACAGCCACGTCCCAGCCACGATGGCTTGCGCACTCGGCCTCCTTGCAGCCAGCTTTCGTCGAATGTGATCCGTGAACCCCCAAGGATATACGCTAAATGTATCGTAGATGCTCAAGTTTGCTACCCCAAATGAATTATCTCCTCCTTATCGCTAATTGGGGCGATGGCATGATAATGTGGTGGGAGGTCCAGCCCCCCCCCGGCCGAGTTACCCCTCCGCCAGCGAGCTGTGGCGGCACAGTAAGGCCGGAGCCGACGAGGGCTCCCCATGCGCGACGACCCGCTCCCGGGATATCATTTTCTTTATATGGTCAGGACCGGTCAAGCAGCGGCACGACCGGTTGGTTTAAGATGGAGAGCATCACATCCCCATTTTCGGAGAAGGGCTTTTCTTTTCACTTTTTTCACGCATCTCGTTTCTTTACCGTATTTCGCTGCCCTCACTTCTCATCTTGTTCCTTCCCGCCGCAGGCGCTCATTTATTTAAGTATAATCCACCACAATAAAGTCCGTCCATGCCCGGAGGGCCGACGCTGGCAGCGTGTTTCTGTCAACCGTGCGCTACCTAGCACAAGGTCTTATGAGCTACACCAGAGGTACCGAGCCCAACGGCCTCCTAATGGCAGGACAAACCAGTAGGGTGGCTGGCCGAGCCACAACGGTTGCATGTAACTGACTGTCCGGCACAGGTGCACCGCTCAGCCAGAGCAGAGACTAATCCTGTTATAAGCTTAAGCTTACCATTAGTAGCCTCAACCTCAAGTACACAAAGTCAGGTGGCTATATGACCAAGGAGTCGCCCGCTAATATAATCCGACATTAAATAAACAATACTTGATCTTCATATAAACGCTGCGTCGGTGGTGCCCTAACACTTCGGCCCTAGGTTCCGCGTTAGCAGTGCACTGTCCGCCCTAGCCTATATTGGTAACAAGTCTGGATGATTATTATTTTTTACTTCTGTCTTTCCGGTCGTCTGTACTGTCAAAGATACTATCATCAGACCTGCAAATGCCATGTAACGCGCGGATAAGGTGGGAGAGGGTAGAGCCTCGCGGACGAACGGGCGTAAACTGAAGGTGTATCAAGGCTGACCCTAGCCAACCGATGCTTGACCTTGTGTAACGGGCACAGATGGAACAAGGAAAGATGTCGGACATTGTACATCCAATCACCGTGGGCATACTACAGCGCAGTCCCTACGCCTTTATGGCATCCCTCGTCTAAGTGGCCTGCCGGCGGCTGGCATTTACATTAAGGACGCAGTCTCCCAGGCGCTGCCGTGATTAAAAGGCTAGGTGCGGCTGGTAGTTGATGACCATCCAACCAAGAAGGGAATCTTCTTCGACCCCATGCTGAAGGTATAGAGCCAATGTCGCCTATAGTAGATAGGGCCTGTACCACCCCCTTTCGTATCAGGCCTTGCAGCTGATGGTGCGGAGTTCATCAGTTGCACCATAACCCGAGTGGTTGACTAATTTAAAATACCCGGTTGACCCAGGCTGTCAGTCTGGACTACCCGTGATAGCGACCTATGCGCCCTCTTTAGTCCCTGACCCTTTCCTGCATTGTGTTAGAACTGCCCCCCTCTAATACCCGTCCGGCTAAGCCTGCCGATCTGGCCCTGCCCCTGAATAAGAAGGCAAGGCAGCGTATGAGAATCCAAATTTTTGCTGCGTATCTGAATGTGTGAGGCTGACCAAATGGTCCCACCGAGACTGCTCCGTCAGGGCCCTCCAGAATCAGATGCTGGCCACCGTCCAAAAGTGCGGTACGCCACTTCTTCCGCTGAATCAATTCCTTAACGCGGCCCATCGTTGTTGCTAGTCGGATGCATTGATTGCCCTCTACCTCTTGTTTCCTCTCCCTCTAATACTCACTTCCCCGCTCGGGGCCCCGCTAACGATGTTCGAAAAAAGCCTCTCCGACCTCATCCGCGGCATCCGGGCCAACAAGCGGTCCGAGCAGGCCTACATAACGACTTGCCTCGACGAAATCCGTACTGAGCTCAAGGCTAAGGACATCCATCTCAAGTACCTTGCCGTGGCCAAGCTGTGTTATCTACACATGCTGGGCTACGACGGTGCCTGGGCTGCCTTCCCCATCCTTGAGGTCATGGCTGCCCCCAAGTTCGCCTACAAGCGGTGTGGGTATTTGGCCGCCTCGCTATCATTTCGTCAAGACACCGAGATCCTGATGCTGTGCACGAACCTGCTGCGAAAGGTGAGCCCCCCCTCTCCTCGCCTATGAGGCTAACTTTTCGGCGGGTTAGACGATACTTTAGGCGGTATTACCCCTCCCGGCCCTCCTGGTCCACTTTGTACCTCCTCCGCGCGGCTAATTAAACCCACTACCTTCCGCTATCACCACGGTCCCCTACACCTCCCCCAATAACCCCCCACCTACTTGCACTGGTCACCCTATCTCCATTCCTAGGATCTCACCTCTCACCACGTTCCGGAGATTGGGGTAGCCCTGGACGGGCTGGCCCACATCGCCACGCCCGAACTGGCTCGCGACCTGAGTCAGGATACTCTCCAGTTGTTACACCACCCGCAGGTCTACGTGGTCAAACGGGCTGTACTCACCTTGTACAAGATTTTCCTCAAATATCCGGAGGCCCTACGGGCCAGTTTCCCAGTACTTAGAGAACGCCTCGAACATCCGGACCCCGCAGTGGTGTCCGCGGTGGTCAACGTTATTTGTGAACTAGCCCGCCAGAATCCCCGCAACTACCTTCCCTTGGCCCCACACTTTTATCGGCTGCTCAACGACAGCGGCAACAACTGGATGCTCATCAAGATCGTGAAGCTTTTTGCCTCGCTGACCCCATTGGAACCCCGGTTGGCGCGGAAACTGGTGGCCCCGCTGACCGCCCTGGTGCAGAAGACCCCGGCCATGTCCGTCCTGTACGAGTGTATCCATACCGCCATCGTGGGCGGGATCATCGACGTACCGACCCCGGCCGCCCTGCGCGCACCCAACGAATCAGACGATCCGGATGCCCCGCCCCAGCTGGCAGTCCTCTGCGCCGCCAAGCTACGTCTGTTCCTCAAGGACAACGACCACAACCTAAAGTACATTGGCTTGTTGGCCATGACCGAGCTACAGGCGCGATACCCCGAACTGGTTTTGGAACACCGCACCCTCATCCTCCGGTGCCTCGATGATGCTGACCTCAATATCCGCCTCCGTGCCCTCGACTTGGTGGCTGGTGTGGTGGACCAAGAGAACCTGATTGACGTGGTTCGTCGCCTGCTAGGCCAGCTCACCGCCGGCTCGGGTCACCACCTGGCCTCCCAGGACGTCACCGACGGTGCTGAATCGCACCGCCTAGACGGGTCGGCGGGGCTGACCGCCGAGGCCCACGTGACAGTTGCGGGCGTACTCACCTCAGGACCCTCCGCCTACATTGAATCCCCGGAGTACCGGCGCGCTGTCGTGGACCGGATTCTCACCATGTGTTCCGCGCGGCTGTTCGCTCACGTGGCCGATTTTGAGTGGTACTTGGCTGTCCTAGTAGACCTGGTGTATGTAGCCGGGGTCAACGCCGGGTCGGCCCTGACGGACCAGTTCATGGCGGTGGCCGTGCGGGTCAGTAGCGTGCATCCTCTGGCCGTCAAGATGATGACCCGACTCCTGGCTGACCGCACCCTCCTCGAATCTGCCGCCCAACCGGCCTCCAACGCAGGCGTGCTCTACGCCGCCGCCTGGATCGCCGGTGAGTACTGCGACCACCACACTTCGCCCCTTACCCTCCTGCAGTACCTCCTCGACCCAGCCGTGGCCCGTCTGCCCGATCCGGCCGTGCAGGCCGTGTACCTCCAGAGCATCGCCAAGGTCCTCGTGAGCGTCGTGCGAGCCGCCCATACCCGTCTTACGGCGGGCGCTTCGTATCCTGACCTGACCCAGCCGCGGTGGCAGCCACTATTGGAGACGTTGGCCACCACCGACGCGGCCACGCAGGCCGGGTTCGCCGGTAGCCCTCACCCAGAGGTCCGAGCGCGCGCCCACGATGTTCGCGTCATGGTCGCTTTTTTCCGTACCCTCCGCAATGGTGCGTGGCCCACCACCCATCTGAACGATACTATACCGTCCGCTGAAGCGCTAAATCAGGTGAACGGCCTGCTCCACGGGGCCTTCACTGCTCGTGCTTTGAACCCTGTGGCCGCCCGCGCCCAGGCCAAAGTACCCTTACCCGCTAATCTCGATCTGGATGCGTGGTTCAATCCTGTGGTGGGCCGTGAGCTTGAAGGCTTACGTGGCCTCGACGGTGCCGTGGCGGCTCTGCGCATCCTCCCAGTACCTAGCCAATCGGAAGCCCGAGACGGCCACCGCCAGCGCTGTCATCGCGGCCCTACGTCGTCCCATCGCACGCGGGAGACTGAGGTCCCGCTGCCGCCACTCTGTACCCCTGAAGGGTTCCCGATCCTGGTGCCCGAGGAACCGAAGCCTACCCCACGAGCTAATGACACCAGGTCAAGACCCCGAAGCAAATATCTCGGTAGCCACCGGTCGGTAAGTATGGGATAAGTCACACCTGAACATCTAGTGACCTGGGGTACGTAGTGGTACGGGTCTATGGCACTTACGCATCCCACATGACCCGCCTATATTGTAACCGATTTCTCCCTTACGCTGTTACGTCCACCAGAAGAACCCTTTCTACATTTCGGAGGCCAAGTCGGGCCGGGCCGATTTTTACTCGCTTGATGAGGGCAGCGCTAGCGACGTGGACCAGATTCCGATCGTACAGCTAAATCTGAACGATATTTCTCCGTCGATCCGCAGCACGTCAGGTAAGTAGGGCTGACCGCCTGCGCTTGACACCGTTGCGGCCACCGCGTCACATGACCAAGTTGCGCAAACGTGCTTTTTTCCCCTCATGTGCCGGTCGGTCACTGGTATCATCTGATTCATTATTGTGTCTACAATCCAATGCCCCTTGCATACAGCCTCCAATGCGGAGAAGAGGCCCCGGCGCCACCGGCAGGCCTCCCGGGCACATCACAAGCACGATGGTGGTGATCACCGCAGTGGAAAGCCATCCACCGACGGCGAGGACGAAGATAAGAAGGCCCGCCGCCACCGCCGCCCGGCCCCCGCGCCGGCTATCATAATCCCTGAGGAGATGCCCGACGGAGTTGAGGCTAGTGACAGCGAAACCGGCCCCCATAAGTCGACCGGCCGGACAGCGGCTACCCGGGATGCGCTCACCCTGTCGGAGCACGACACACAGAGACTGACGACCTTGGACCTTACTGTCCCGGGCGCGACGAACGTTGCGCTTCCCAAGTCGCAGGTCTACGCGCACCCGGAAACCACGCGGCGTGTCGAGCAGGCTAAATTTTGGAAACAGGCCCGGCAGACCACATCGGTAACGCCCGCTGATTGCACCAAAATGACCGAACCACCCGCCTCCCCCGACTCGTCCACCAAGCCCCGTATTAAGGAACGACGGTCGCGTAAACACCGTAGCAGCGATCGGTCCCGTCGCCATCGCAAGAAAGGACCGACAGCGGAGGAACCTCTCCCCGTAAAGAAGGCAGCAACGGCGGCGTCATTGTCCCCACCTGTCAGTAACGAGCCGGCGGATGGAAAGCCGAAGTTGGTGAACGCCGACTCGAGTTTTCTAGCCGAGACTCAGGTCATCCTCACTAACGTCCTCTGCACTACGGACGAACTGGTTATAGTAAGTGACGTCTCGTCACCCTGGAACTGCAGTGGCATCCCAAAGATCGGACCACGTCTCGAATGGCTGACTGCTCTCTGCTAACTAGCACCAATCACTGGTCATGTCTCCCCCCCCTTTATACACGCTCCGCACGCCAATTCAATCAGACCTACCAGCCGCAGCTTCTCATTGACTATACTCAAGGGGACGGTGGATTTGACGAGTCATCCCACAGCGGCGCGGCCCGGCAGAAGGTGATGGTCGCTATTGAAATTTGCCCGCGGGATACTGTCGCATGCCATTTGGACTATGTGGAATTTTCCTTCGCCAAGGACACGGCCAGACCTCCCCGGTTCACGCAACCGGCCCCGGTGACTGTAGCGTCGGCCAGTCCGATGACAGGCAAAGTCAGCGTCCCGGACAATGACCTGCGCCGTGACCCCATAACCAGTCAGTGGGAGCTCGAAGTTCACGGCACGGCCGGGGCGGCCGAGTTGCATGGCCAGGTCACCTACCATTGTAATGTAAGTATGTCGCTCCAGGGAGCTAGTAACTATACAGGTCACCATCGGTACCCTGGCGTCTGCTGTACTACACGCGCTTTCCCGCCACTCTCTGCCGTCCAAAGTTTAAACTCGATCCCCGAGACCCTTCCCACTCCCTTATTTCCGTTCGCACTCCTCGCCGCCATTATCAGGGCCATGAACACGAGGCCAACTGGAGGCTCACCCTTTGGCCCCAGCTGTTTCTCAATTCCATCGCGCGACCGGTCAGTTCGGATGCGTTCACCAGCATCGTATCCAACCCAGCGGATTTCCCCTACACCGGGACCGGAATCTTCCAGGTAGCCTGCCCGTACGCTGACCTCCTCGCGCCATTGCCGACAGACTTTCCGCTGCCTGGAGGATATGGTCGCACTGTCGCCACGGCCGTACTGAACGACCACCCGCCTTCGCGATTCGGATTGTTTTTGGACGTGATGGTGCGAAACGTTACGGGCCTGCAAATCGTGGAATGTATCGGTACGGCAGCGTCACTCTATGGCCGCACCGTTCACGGCGTCCAGGTGGCCGCGCTCGTCAAGGCACAACCTTTGCCGGCTACCAACCACCATGGCGATGGCCCTCCGAGCAGTCGCGTCACCATCGAGGTCAAGTGTTCCGACAAACCCTTCCTATCGGGACTGCTTGACGCCCTTCATCTGGCGCTTCCCACCCATCCCAATCGAGTCTAAGTTGGTGATGATCACTGGTGTGGAGATTGGCAAGAGGTCTGACGTCGGTTTGCGTTATTATGAGCTCGAATCGCCTGGTCGGCTCCGTCAACCCTACCCAGTATGATGGTGTGATGACAATGGGCCAAGTCGACGGGCTGGCGGCAAAGCGTCTATAAAAGGATAAAATTGTGAAGTTTGAGGCGCCATCTCGATGGGGTGCGACTGTCCCATTAGCGTGGGCCCGAAGGCAACAGGCCGTAATCGCACAATAACGGGAGTGGCACGCTGGCTATGCCGAGCACAACTCTGGATAGAAGGCACTTAACCCAAATTCCTTGGCTTGCGTTACCTACAGTAAATGTGACGTTAACGTACGGCGATGGTTTCATCGTAAAAGTGGCGGGCGTGGATAAAGGCCAAGCCGGTTGAAAGCAGGCAGGGACAAGCGGGGATGCTGACTAGACGGAAGCCGAATCGGCTAGATTATTGAATCACTAGGCAGGCAGGGAATGATTACGGAGTACGAAATGGCGCCGCTTGTAGATGAATCTCCACCTGCGGCCTACTGCACATGACTGGGCCCCCAAGGTGCTTCGCAATGCAGAGGAGGAGGAGGGGGGACCGCCCGCAGTCGATCGCCACAGCCTATGCCGTGCGTCCCGGCAAGCGAGTGACGTCGCTATTGGCAGTCCCTTTAGACATCCCTCCCAAATAAACTGATCTGAACTCCACCCATCGGCAGTCCCCTTCCTGTGTAGGGGTAGCGACGTCACTCGAGCATTCAGACCATCGCTGTGCACCCTAATGTAGTTGTTAGTGACTCCGTCAAAGTGACGTGACGTGACAACCTTCATTTTCCCCAACCCGGCCCACCCATCGGTGTGTGACAAGATCAAGGCTCAGTTAAAACGTAGCGGAGATCGCCGAGGTTAGAAAATATACCACGGACTTTGACTACCGGTGCTTGGCAGTACATTGCCAGTGCGGCCCCCCACCTGAGGCTATCGATTCCCAAATCAAAGGTAAACAGTGGATTCCAAACCTGGGCTAGCCCGACAAGTGTAATTTTCTATTCTCCTTTTACCGGTATACGATGAGGTAAGATCTGTGGGGCGTGATAGGATCGTGGAGGAAGTAACGCAAGGCTGACGTCGACAATACCCAAGGGATGACCAATGCTTGGTTAGCAAAGCAACGGGAGCCCTAGGAGAGTAGATAGAGATGATAATTATGGCGATATGAGGAAAGCACTACCTCTTGACCGCTTGGTGAGTAGTATACCGAGCCGGCCTATCCTCGTGGTCGGACGTCAGTATATAAACTCGACCAAGTCCTCACCTTTCATTTTTTAAAAACAAGCTCACTCAACTACACACTTCTGTATTCTACTGTACCATCTATACCGCCTACCAAACCACATCTTCTCTCTACCTACTCCCCCACTTTCCAACATGTCTTTCGGTAACAACACCAGCAACCAGACTCAGGGTAAGGCCAACCAGGGCCTCGGCAACGCCGAGTCCGGTCTCGGCCACGCTGTCGGCAGCCAGAACCTCGAGAACCGTGGAGCCGCCAACCAGGCCCAGGGCCACGCCCAGGAGTCTAAGGGCAAGACCGGAAATGTCATGTCCGGTACCGCCGACCGCGTCTCCGGTGCTGTCAAGAAGGGTCTCCACAGTGTCACTGGTAACCAAACCGCTAAGGCCCAGGATGAGGCTCAGCGCACCAAGGGTGAGACCCAGCAGCACATTGGTCAGCACTAAAATTCCCGTGCAATTGATCAGTGTCTTTTTTTCAACCATTCGGACACCAACGTCCAGGAGTCAATTGGCCTTTTCTCTGCTGTGATCACGTATGCGATATTAGAACTTGCCCAATAAACCTCGTATTGTTGAGCAATGACTTGAAAATGGTTTGACTGTAGCTATTATATAGATGCAGATGAGTCAATACCCGTGACTATGTAAAAGGAAGCGCTTGAGTATGCGTCATCGTAATCTAGTATCTGGGCCGTGCACCTCACACGTCGAAAGCAGTGCCTGGTCTGGGGAGGGTATTAACTTACAGGTAGAGAGATATAGTCCCCTAGCTGATTGTGATCAAATTTCCGCATCGTATGCTTTGTCAGTCAGTTCTGAAATGAAGTCTAATTCACTTTTCACTGTGATGAGCCTCAGTATAGATCAGGTTATTACAATGACTATCGCAATGGCGGACTGGTGATTACAGGGTGCATCGCGGAAAAAATTACCCTAGAGGAAACCAAAGCTACTAACCCAACGTACTAAAGACTAAATCAACGATAGCTTAGCCACCAACCAGTTGTCGACACCACCCTTCAGTTCATTTGCAAGGCTTTTCCGTTTATTGAGTAGCGAGCTCGGCGAGTATTTTCCATTTGAAGGATGTTTGTGGTTACCATAGTCAACCCCGCTGATTAAGTGAGGTACAGCCAAGCCTCTGGGTTAATCCCTGCATTCTCTCTAATCGGGAATTAGCCTCTCCTGATTAAGTGGTTTTTTTATTCTGCTATTCTTATTACTGGTCCAAAGGTTTCTCCAGCGGATGTCTCCAGCACCGCCTCATCTAGCCTTACACTGCGGTAACGAAGATTAGGGGGTAAAGGTACTGGGGGCCGCGGGTGGTCCGGGAGAGTAAACAACTAAGGGTTGAAACTTTAAGGGGCGGTTGCTGTCGTTTATTGGATAAATTGGGACCGGTACTAATATACGCCGGAGTACAATTAGAAGTCCGACCAATGTCTGGAATCGTTCGTAGCGGCTACGGCTTGGGTTGAGAGCGAACCCAAAGATGACAGTGCGAGGTGGGGCTAGCGCCCAGGCGAATATGAAGGAAGCTATCAAGCTGCTGCCTCAACGATGATGAAGAGGGCTGATGGAAGGTAAGCCGTAAAAAGGTAGAGGAAGTGGTGCCTGTCGAAGAGAGGATGCCGCCCAGCAGCCATGGAAGTTTGACGTCGCCATACAGGTGCCTCCAATTATTTTGAGGATTTCTAAGTCAAATTAGTTTTATTCAATATAGCTGCCACCACTCTGTAC
>JANBPT010001237.1:0-11933 GCA_027575765.1 Tieghemiomyces parasiticus | reverse complement strand
GCCATCGCCGAGAAGGCCCGCAAGGTGGTCGACTACTACAAGGGCAAGGAGGTACCCTACCTCATGCACCGTCCCTTCGAGTAATCAGGTTATCCCCATAATGGAACGCGCGGGCCATATTCCCCCTTTACCCGTCCGGACACTCCCCATACATTTGCTAGTTTCACATTGTGTCAGATAAAATTCTTCCAAAATTTGACAGGAGCGTAATGAGCCTGAAGTCTTGCTATTTCTTGGATGGCGTATTATGACGGGATGTGTGTTCCGAGTAAGGGAGCGACTAGAAGAAAAACTGAGGGAGGGTCGCTGGCGAGCAGGCCGATTAGAATAAAGAAACACTAATTTATTACGCACTTAACGAAACTACAATTATGGGCGGCTTGTCTTTTAATAAGCGTGGTCCGAGTGATGATGCGAAATCGCTTGGTGTTGCTTGAGGTGCTTGGTTCGGGGACTTTCTCCATGAAGAAGGAGGAGCCAAAATCGAGGCGAGTTCGCTTCCGAAGTCGGAAGGCCGCCGCCTTCTTATTTTACCAAAGGATGAGAATAATCCGTGATGGAAGTTGGAGGGTTCTATCAGGAAGACGGATTCTTGAAGGGGGGGGCGGCTTTCTTGCACAAGGGGGCGTCCTGGGGTGCGCCTCGGTTACAAAATCAATTATTCAAAATACGCTCAAAAAGAAATACTGTATATATTGACACCTACCCTCTTGAACCAAATCGCATGCTGTTTGATGGCCCTCCCTTTAGCGTTCAAAGCTAGTCAAGTCGCTACCGTATTGTAACCGAGGCGCCCACTGGAGAGCCTAGCCAGACTTAAGGACGCCGCCCCCTTCGGAATCTGTCTTCCTGATGGAGGCACCAAAAACTCTCACCACGGATTGTGCACGTCCTTTGGTATAATAGGAAGGTAACGACCCTCCGACTTCAGAGGTGAACCCGGCTCGATTCCGGATCCGCCTCTTCATGGAGAAGGGCCCGGAGCCGAGCGCCTCAATTTGCACCGAACCGGGTTCACATCATCCTAATGGCGCCATTTTAAAGACCACACATCGCCCATAAGTGTGGATTCCTTAAGGGTGTAATAAACACTACATTATACTTTAAACTCTGCCTGCTCGCCTTGCAACCATATTTCGGGGTTTCCCCTAGTTATCCTCTCGGGCAGCATTCCCCGTCACAAGTTCTAACTTGATTTCCGAATAAGTGTCGCGCACACTGAATCGAACTTCGTCAATGCTGCTCGCGCCTTCGAATAGTTTATTCTTTTACCTCTGATCCTATCAACGCCTCGCTGATTGCACTTTTTCTTTCTACGACTTCGCACTATTAATTACTCTCGTTACTGCGCGTTCCGCTCTCCATTCCCAACAAACTGGAGGGGAGGTGACAGGGCCTAGGTTGATATAGTTGACTGGCGATCTTGGGTGGCAGTGGCAGGGGATCCACCATTTCGTGTCCTCAGTGGGTGGACATTGCTGGAGAGGGCGGTGGTCTGGTCGGCAGAGGTATCTTACGGCTCGACATGATGTCCCTTTTGGGTACAACTAATTTCCGTTGGCATCCAAAAGCCAATGATTGCAGACTATGATAGAACCCTGCAAGCCACAACGATGCCTTACAGGAACACCTTGTCATCATAGCACTAATAAAAATCACCATTACTTATTCTACACCTGCACTTCTATTCTTCAACAAACTCCATTCCTGGCATTTTGCCTACCACACAATTCAAATGCACAATATTTGTCGTAGTTTACATGCCCATTTTTGGCGGTTTCCCGCTGGGATGAACATAGATGATTCCAGGTTACATAGTTCATTAGTAGAAGGAAGGCGTGCAAGCAATCGAGAATGTGAGTACTGAAATATAACTGGCTATGCCAAAGTAAAATCATGCTGGGACTATAAGAGAAAAATTTTATGCGCCTGACGAATGCACGGTGTGCATAATTGAAAGTGGATCCTGTAACAGATGATATAATTAGGTCCGGCTGGCGAGAAGTGCAGGGTATTAATGGTGTAGTCTATTACGGCTAGAAAAGAAAGCATTTACTTGGTGCAAGGCGTCTATAATGGTAGCTATTGAAGTTGCTAAACAAACAAAATGAGGAGCGACCGACTGAAGTTGAGTAACTGGACATCACACTTAATAAAAAGACATCCGAAATCAAAAGAAACAGAAAAATGTATGCGACGACCGGGAATCGAACCCGGAACACACGCTTGGGAAGCGTATATGCTAACCATTACACCATCGACGCTGGTTTTCTATGGGGAGCCCAGATAGCTATTTCAGCTCCTGAAGATTCCTGAGGGTTGACTCTATTACATAAGGTCAATGATACCAAATGGAATTGACTACAAGGACCAGGATAAAGGACTGAGGCCTTGGGAATGGCAACATTTCAATTATGCACCTCCGGCAGATTTCCCATCAGCTGATGGTCTAAATGTCCCATGACCTAGGCAACCTATTGTTCTACAACTTTTTGATTTATTATGTTTCATATCCTGGAGGGCCAATAGGTGAAGTGGCAAACTATGGAGTAGCCAGCAGGGCCACAACCTCTTGGAGATCCAGAATCATTATTTATAACCCAAGCCCCAGCACTTCTGAGTTTGGGGAGTGTTTTTCCAACCCTGCCTTGGGGTACTATTATTTATTAAAATTACTATCACACACTACACTACACATTTTTTCAAAGAGCCCTCACTTTTTTACCTCTCCTGAATGTTATTTACCACTTTATATACCCGCTGGTATGTCTTGAATTGGTATAATATCCTTGCCACTTGTGGGAATGGCATCTGCAAGGTGTCCACCGCCACTCACCCATGTATAGAGGCCCTCCTGTATGGCATGGGAAATTCTGCATAGGTTTCCTCACTAGTTACTCTTAGCCTACCCTGGCAGTATCACTTTAGGTTACATTGCCCTTGGTCATATGGTCATGAGTTCAACCTCCTAGAGTCATCTAGATGGTTGTCATATTGTCTAGACTTGTTGCTGACTAATCCTACAACCTGTCCTATTGTTCTTGAGGCCATGTCCTCAAGAGACCATTGTTCTGTCCCAGCAACCTTTGTCTTGCCACCTGGGATTAAGTGGTAGTAATTGCAGGCATTATCAATGCCATTATCATTTGGGCATTTACCTTATTATATATATACCCTGAGCATCTGCTCTTCAATGTTCTGGGAGTGTTTCCCCTGCCTTGCCTCCAGGCAACCCTTTTGAGTTTCCCTTGGTTCATTTGTACTTTCTTGCCCCAAGTACTTCTACCTTAATGAAGCTCACCTCTCCCACCTATTAAGATCGTGATTAGGCTACTGAAGTATCTGACCTTAGGGTCTATTATCTAGGCAACCTTCACATTTTTGGGGGGTGCGGACAGCTACTTTCTCTCATGAAGGGATTTGGCTGTTGTGCCAATACTCAGTAAACATAAATAAAGGTCAATTGCCTATTGGGGGAAATATTAATCTAAGTTTAAGGTTACGGGCAATATGCAGGGGGATGTAGATCCTTACCCCGCACACAAGTATAAGAAGCAAGCCCACACTGGTATGCAAGGGCTTGGCAGTTGCTATTTCACCTTTGATATCATTTAACTGTCTCCATTTATTCTACATAGTAGGGATGCTGTTGTGGTTCAATACTGTATATGTTAGCTCAATAGCAAACATCCCTTTTTGTACTGTTTGCTGTTGGCCACAAACAATCATTGTGTACTGTCCAACTGTTATCCTAGTTCTTCTGGCCTAGCACCACATTTTTGTTTTAATGTGGGTGGTACACTAGTTTATCAATAATAGTCAGCCAGTAGCAAGGCAACCAGCACAAGTGAGTATCTGAAAATGATCCCCCCTCCAAGTCCCAAGTGGGGGCCACCTGAGGTTGTATGTCCCCCAGATCAGCAAGTTTAAAAAAGACTTTTGTAACAAATAAACTATAAACAATTGAGACATGATGCTAATCTGTGAAATTTAGAGGTAAAGGCAGTACAGAGTGCTGCCACCATCACATTTTTGTGAAGTCTGGATAGATATTTGCACGCCTGAAATTCCTGGCTGCAGTAGCTACCTGGTGGGGCTAATTAAGCCTTACAGGGACAATCACAAGGGCTAAATAAAAAGACTGAAGACTTGGGAAGGACAACATTTTGATGCTGCACAGCATGCAGGATTTACCACTAACTTAGGGGCCATTAGCCTAAAACCTAAAGGGTCTCTTATTCTGCAAAACATTTCGATTTATTAAGTTTCATCTGGTTAGAACCAATGGGAAAAGCAACCACTAGGAAGTTACTAGAAATACTAAAACACCTGTGGTAGGTGAGACCACCAAGGGGTGGTTTATTGTAATGCGTGCAAGATTGAGAAAAGTAAGATAAAGACACCAGTAATTAGGTTTGTGGGGTTATATAGTCAGGAAATGTGTAGGGAATTGAGTCTTGATTGGGTCTTGGTAGTTAGTCATGAAGGGTTCCTGGTATGTTTGCCCTGACCAATTGCAGGTGTTAAGAGGGTGGTGCTTGTTCCTGTGTAGCATTGCAGGAGCTTGCAGGGTTCAGCGGAACATCAGCTTTTGGATTGCAACAGGGAATGCAAGTCCCCAATTGACCCGGGAAAGGTGCTCAAGAATACCAGTTCCTGGCTTGACAAGGTTGGCCTTGTTTTTCTGTTTGTACAACAATGAGAGCCTTACAGGCAACTGTGTAAACTTTGCAGAAAATATAGGAACTAGTTAAATGGTAGGTGTAGTGTTGGCAAATGGCAGCCAACACTGACAGGTCTAACCTGGTGGTACTTGGGCAGGAAATGACCAGCCCATTCTTTTACTAAATACTAAGAGGTGGCTTAAGGCTAGGGAGGAGAGAGGTAAGCAGTAAAGGAAAAGGCTAAGAGAAGGGTTGAGCACAAGGGGTAACCAAGACCCATAGGGTACCAAACAATATGGGGGGTAAAGGTAATAAAATGGAGGAGGAGCCTAGAAAATTTGGGGGCTTCCATGGTTAGAAATGGGGTTGTTCGTTTTTTTGAGCTTAAGGAGAAGGGGGTAAAGGGTAAAATAAAGGCAGCAGCCATTGGCAAGGAAAGAGGACTAATAACCAAAGGGATAAGGAATCTATGAATCAAAAGGGTTAAGATTAAGAGATAACAGGGGTAGCCAAAAAGCATTTAGCAGAAGCCACCCAGTCACCCTTGACACTAAAACCGTACCACCAATGCTCCCATTATAGTGGCAAACCACTGAAGTTCATCTCTGCCACTACCACTACTGCCAAACCCTATACCACATCTTTAATGTTTCACTATACCATTCTTCTACCTTGTATTTCAAACCACACTCTCGACCAGCTAAACCTTTCTATAACCTTACCCCTATTCATCTGCACATTTCAGCTTACCTTCTCCCGACTTGCAATCCAGGTGAACACCACTCACCTTCCTATCTTAAGTGATGTCACTTATGACTCATGCCTAATCCAGCTGGTTGTATAAGCTGGCTAAAACCATTTTAATAGAGTCATTGTTATATTATTATAATTTATTACTATACCAATCAAGCCCTTCTTCCTACTTAACACACCCTGTAATCCACTTTCAACCACCATCATTCCCACAATGTATTATACAACTCATTTAGAAGAACTATATACACTTCTCGAGATGCACCACACGGCCTGCCAAGGTATGGGTAGGCTCCTTATCTGAGTTATTGAAGACCCAGCAAGTAGCACACCGAGTCACGCCACCATCATTTTCCGCACTTCTGACTAGCCTAGTCTTCACTCAACTATATTCTATACCTTGGGGATGCTTCTGCCACCATGTTGGATGTCCAGCTAATTTCTCCAGACGGTGCTGTACGCTACCTGCCGTCCTGTGCCATGATAACATCACCTTTGGCTCACTAAGTGCTAGCCGGCGTTTCCCCTGGACTGAGCCAGAGGCCACTGGCAGCCTGTTCCCACTCTGCGCCAAGGTAACTATCAAGGCAAGGGACTGGTTTGAGAGGCCAGGCTCTCGTTGCGGCGTAGCTGATGGCCATTTACTATCCCATTGTCACAGGGCCAACACTGCGTTCAATTTGAAGCCCACCCGTCTAATCCATTAGCGAGGCACCACCCCGCACCCGCTGGTCACACCTCGTCATCTGCAGCCACTAGAATCTATCACGCCGTCCCTTCGTAACTCACCAAATGGTCGCAAAATCTCACCGGTGGACATTATTTGATGTACCATTTGGGATCCCATAGTGCACGGATACCGTATTTAATCTCACAGGGTCAAATACGCTGGTAAGGCTCTACGCAACTAATGAAATATCCAAACAGGACACGCAGTGGGACGGCGGAGTAGCATGCAGGCAATTAGAGATAGTGGCAGTAGCGTGCCCAACCTTGGCCATGCACACATCCCCTGAGGAGCATGCCATATGGGAAAGAATTCCACCCTAGGCCCAGTTGAACCAATTCCCCTGGCGGCTACCATCTGCTTACCAATACAAAAAATAATAATGGTACATGGGCTGAGTGCTGGGCCTGCGCTCACCACCGGTACGGAGGCGGGCAAGGGTAGAGTTGACTTTAGTGCGGACGTGCTCTACCCCTTCCCAGTAACCCAAGAATACGGACAGTCATTGGTACTCATTAGTGGATGGCGGGTGCTAAAGCAGAGTGTGGTGAACCCGGCAAGCTATGGAGAGAGTGCAGCCAGAGGGGCGACTGCATACCGGGGAGGAGGTGACAAAGAAGGCCATGGTGGAGGTGAGGGAAATCATGGATCTTTGATTTCGCCTTGATTACATACAATTCATATATGAGCCGCCAATCTTTTCATTGAGAGATGCAGAGGAGGAGGGCGGCAACGGAACCGAGTGCCTCGCTCTCCCCCAGCCACTTGCTCTATTGATAGGGTTGATGGGTTTTTAATAAAGGCCGCGCGCAGGGGGACAAAGTGATTAGCAGCCTTGGCCACTGCTGTATACCACCACCCCTTCCCCTCGTTCCTCGGCATGCAATGGCGCGAGAAGGGGTGGCTCATAATTGGACCGCCCAACCTCTTCTCATGCCAACAAGTTGGCTGTGGGTGGTCAAAGACGGACACTGGACTGCTTTGTTGACAATCCTAGCCCTTAGCATAATGAGGCCGTCACACCAGCGTCGGAAGGGCGACGCTGGCTCCAATGACCCCGCGGGACGGTTGGCTCAGGTTATGGCTGGGCGCAATGATTTCCCACTACCAGCTAATATATGCCGTGCGTCCATTGTCGAGTGACGTCCTTTGCCACTTGCCAGGCCTAGCTGGCACCCATGCCAAGAGGCCGGCAGGCCCGCCCCTAAGCGCCCTCAACCCCCCCCCCCACTATTGACCTTGGACTTACCAGTATATATAGTCTCCACCAAGCCCCCTTCCTCTGCCATTCATCAGCACCCAACTCCTCCCATCCACCGCTATTGCCCATATCCTGCATACCCACTCCTCTTGCTGCACCAGCACACCTTTACCTCTCCCACCTCCCGCTTCTTCCTAGCACCCTCCACCGCCCACCACCCACCATGCATCTCATCCGTTCCACTCTGGCCGCCGCCCTTATCGCCTACACTATGATTGCGACCGTTAGCGCCCAACCCGGGTTCCGTCCGTCGAGTGTGGTTGATGCCAGCCAGCACACCGCCGTTGTCCAGGAAATCCGGCGTCGGGCTTATACTGTGCAAAAACCCGATATTATCGAGGATGACAAAAAACAGGTTACAAGCGATAAGCCAAAAAGTCATGTCAACCGAAGAATTCAAATCACAAACAATGGCGCACCCGTTACTTCAAAGTCTAGCGTTCCCAACGACAAGAAGAGACGCAACTCAATGTCCGCGACAACCAATGGCGGAAATACTGGCACGGAGAAGCGTATAAAGGTCTAATCCGGCTAAAGCAACACAGGTCCAAATTCGACACGGAAGGGCGTAATGGTGCATTTGTCAATGAATAATCCTAGGTCCATTGGATTGTCCGCGGTCCAGTGGAGCACAGGAAAAGGGTTAGAAGGTTCCGCAGAACGCTGACCGGGCACGGTTTGTCAACTTGCCAGGGATTCAGTCTGTGCGACGGTGTCTACCTTGCACAAGCGCGGGGCTATATCTGCTAGACTCACCACTGAGGCATCCTCCATTGTCAACTAGTAACCGGCGGCCTCCCTGCTGTGATCCACGGTATACCTGCTGGCCCGTTGTTGTTGATTGTGTCTTTTGTCGCTTTACCGGGAGCTCTTTCCACCTGCCCACTCTTGAAAATAAATCATCATCCCTGCATTTATTACCCTTTACAAAGTTTACTAGCTGGAGGGTAGGTTGGGATCCAGGGTCGGGTGTATAGTTAGCCAAGGGTTGGGTAGACGGGCTATAGAGCCTGTACCTAGTGATGAAATTTCAACCGGGACGGTGGCACACGTCGCTCTAGAGGATGCCAGTTTCTGGCTATTGGCGGGTGGCCTGGGCCGGGGACCGTTACGTGTGCGGCCCCAAGGATTCGTTTGAATGTAAGTTGCTACGAAGGGTACATGGCGCTCTCACAGGCTCCTGCGTATTTGGCCATAAAGCAGGGTATAGAATAAACGTGTGAATGGAGCCCTGGCAGACGTCCCGTTACTTCACAAATAGAAGTAAAGAAAGGCGACCGCTGCCATGGTTTTCTGACCCCGTGCAAAGGAGGGTGTAGGTTTGTGTGCCCCACATTGAATTCTAGGGCCTCGGTGGGCCCGGTGGTGGCAGTAGTGCTGGTCAGCGGCGTTCTGGCTACCCCAACTGCTTCACTGGGTGGTCATACTAGCCTACAGATTATTGTCGTTGGTACGCAGAGGGGAAGACACTGACATGTCCACTCAGGCAGGGCTCCGCACTGCCTCGGGCGCCTCGGGTCGCCTTGCAGAGCTCATCAATCGCATTCCCAGCTAAATCGGCCAGCACTGTCCCGAAAAGCCCAAGCGGCATTTCATTGCAACCCTCCGGTCTAAGTGGGCCGCTGTGCGGGGCCCTGAGCCAAAGCATCCATCGTGGGATTGGAGCGCACCAGCCCGACGGTGCGGGCTAAGACGGTGACGGCGAGCTTCAGTGCTGGGGTGTCGGGTGCCAGGGGTAGGCCGTGGCTTATAGGTAGAGATGGGCTGTAGTCGGCCGCGATGGGATGGTAGACAAGCGGCTGAAGGCGGGGGCGGGGAGGGGTTACGCGGCCGTTGACCGGGTGTTTATCTATTGATCCTAGGTCCCGCCCACCATCTACGGAACCTTTCTGCTGCCCAAAGAGCTGGCTTTACGGGGCTCGTGCGCGACGTTGGATTGCCGAACAGCGCGAGCAGGGCCGAGTCCTTCTACGCGTCGACAGAAACCTGACCCCATCCCTCTCTTTCTCTCTAACGGAAAGCCCGTCGTTACGAATCCTGCCCGATCTATCATCACCAGCTGTCCTTTGCAGGGCCCTGGCCGGCCTGAGTTCTTGGCGACCGAAGCCCTGCCCCCCCGCTTTGTTCGGAGAATCTAGAGATGCGATCGAAGGGCCAGAACAGTCAGGTAAAACGAATGGTACTGGTCGTACCGGTTGGCATCCATTGCCCCCATACCCGCCTCCCAGTGTCCGGCAGGCGGTGGCTGAGCCGTCGACGACATACAAAGGCAACCCGGGAGGTCAACGGCGCCTCTTTCCGTATCCGCGGCACGCTCACGGGAGGCCCCCGATTTGACCACTCACGAGCACAAGGTGCCCGCCTTGCACCCCGCGCCGCACATTCCACTGGCCGGACGGCTTGGAGCTCCGCCTCTCCACCGAAAGTGTGGCCACACCCAAGTCAACTCCAGTCGGCCATTACAGCCGGGCCATCCCTCAGCCCCCCCCAACGGCACACCGCTGCCGGCTCTTGCTGGTTTGCCTAAGCGTTGTCCCAACAATATAGGGTCACTCCATCGGCATTTATCGGCCCATCCTTGCGCCTCCCCCCCCTCATGGTCACCGCGGCACTGCAAACGCCAGCACAGAGGTGGATGTCGCACCCTGTCCCTTCAGTCACCTCTCTTTTATGCCATACGCTCGTATTGCATTCAAATCCGATAAACCGAGCCCTGCCACCCATCCTCCCACTGCGGCCTCTCAAACCTATTGGTATCGTTTGCAGAAGGGCGGTAAACAGGTCCGCGTTGACACGGTGCCGAACTGGTTTGCATCCGTAGCCTGTCTGCCCCCGGTAAACGAAGCGTCGGCCATTGGTACGCCAGGTACGGGCACCTCCTTTGCTCGCCATTCACAGCACCCGGCTGGACGCCAGTGAACCGGAGTGTCCCCGATATGATCGGGACTGCAACTTGGCCAAGGGGCATCCGCCAGCTCCTGGACCCTGGCGTTCAAGGCGGCTGGATCCCTGGGGAAGTACGCCCAAACTCGCACCTGATGGTAGTAGGAGCTGTATTCCCAATACGCCCATTGTCCCTCTAGGCGACTGCGCCGCAGCCTAGGTCTGAAGCCGAGGGGACCAGGGATATGATGAGTCGGGGGCTGAGGACCTGCCCGACGTTGGGTGCATGTCCCTGCTGCGGTTAATGCCGCAAGGCCTGGCACTTCACCTTGACATTCGAGTGGGTTGGCAGCAGTTGGCGAGCCACGGCCTCTCGCCGGTTCTTTATAGTCTGCCCGACGTATGGGCGGAATGCCCAGAGGCTCCCTATACGCTGGCCCGCTGGCCCCTCAACCAAGCGTTGTGGCTAGGGCCGTGGCTACCATTGGCAGCGGCATTCGAAGGACGGTTGGGGTTGGACCGTGGTTCTCGGGGCGGGGGAGTCGTCGGCTATCTATGCACGTCAGTTCAGCGGGCATCGACAACGTCCAGGCCGTGCACAGCCCGCCGGTGGGGCCCTAAGCATCAGGTTGATGTGGTTTCACCTGCTGCAAGCCAGGTCCTTTGGCCGAATGGGCGACGCAAGGCGCGCCGACCCGGTCGGTTTCACGCGGGTGCGTGGCCACAACCGCATCAGGCTGGGGAGGGGCGGGGTCGCTGACGAGTCAATCTCGGCTGGGGCCCACGGCTGATCTGGGTAGAGACCATGGGGCACTAGCGCCGGCCCTCGGCCGCGCCACCGGCACGTCCCCTGTGAAGGCCTACAAATTCCCCGTTTAGCGCCCCCTGTTTGCGTGACGACGCTGCCGGGCCGTTTCCTCCACTCCCTCTTCAGTCCGTAGCCGTCTTGACCCCAATTGTTCACTCTCCCTGTATCCGGCCCTGTAGACGGCACAGCCCCGCCCACTTCCTGCCCAACACGATGGTCCCCGCGATGAGCGATTCCCGCCCGACGGTGGTGCCCGACCCGCCGCCGTTCTCGCAGGCCGCCCCGGTTCCCCTGCACGACCCCGCGTTTGTCAAGCGGCACTACCCGGCCTTCCTACAGCTGAAGCTGGTACAGCTCATTCACCGCCACGGTAAGTGCGTGCGGCCCTGGACCTACCTGCAGCGCAACCCGTGTGGGGCGACTCGGCGGCCGCTCCGAAGGAACGGGAGGGAGGAAGGAGCGAGTCGGTCCTTTGCAACCAAGCCAATGTGGCCGACTGTCCGAATGCGGCCACTGACCTCCTGATTGTCCCTCCCCCCTTCTCCATCCGCCTCGCCGGGCGGATCTGATCTTCCCCTCCCCCTTCCTCGCATCTCTCCCGCCTAACCCCCCGACACCCTCCGCCCGACGACTGTAGGCGAGCGTACCCCGGAGCGGCGTCGATTCGTCGACGTGGTGCCCCCCGTGTGGGAGCTGTGCGCCCACGGCAACCGCCACCACAAGCAGTACATGGACGCCCTGCACAGGTACTCGGACCGCAACGCCAGCCTGGCCAGCAAGGGGTTCCCTTCCATGGAGGCCCGGACCATCGCCGTGCCGCTGCGCCCCAGCCACGAG
>JANBPT010001236.1:0-11953 GCA_027575765.1 Tieghemiomyces parasiticus | reverse complement strand
GTCAGTCAGGGGGAACGGCGCAGTCGGCGCAAAAGATATCAAGTAAGTCAAGCGCAGACGGCGCTATAGAAAACGGTTGGAAAACGAGTCTGAAGTTTATTTAGTTAGGGCAGGCGCGAGATATTAAATAGGAAAGGAAAAATCGGCAATGACACCTTAATTGTTGATGACGAAGCCTCTTCCAGCCTTTATCAGGTCGTGATAAAGGCTGGCCTAATCTTAGGTATTGGAGGTGATTGAGTTGTGGACAACGATCCACAACAGTGGTGCCAACACCTGCATAGGCTCTTAAATGCATCTGATGGGCACATCAACATTGGGAACATGTAAACACTATCCAACACAGTTAGGGGGAAAGCTAGGATCAAAGTTTTAAGGTTACGCACCTTATGCAGGGGGATGTATGTCCTTTCCCCAATCACCAGTATAAAAGCAAGCCCGCACAGTTAGGCAAGGGCTTGCCAGCTATTTTTTCTCATTTTATTAGGATTCATTCTAGTAAAGCTTTAATTTCTTTATTTCGTTGTCAACAAACAAACCTCAGAACAATCCCATACTATTTACTTTTTACCACTAACAAACAACCCAGCCACCTTGCCATTAGGCCCAGACTGTCATTGCATATGGCCTAACCAAAGAACTCCGCCCAGAGCCAAGCACCACAGATTTGTGGAGTTGTGCGCGGGCTATGATGTGTCTCAAAAGGTAGGACGCAAATGAGAAAAATAAAAAAAAGGAAAATTGTTGCGATTTTTATAGAAAAGAAGAAAGCTCAGAAAAAGCTGTTGTTTATTCATAGGGCCCAACTTTGGCCCGTTTTATACTGTTTATTGGACGTCTAACTGACATCCGGTTATGATAAAGACAATAGGCTTTCCATTTTGCAATCAAAGGAAGCTAGAGATATTGATAAACTTGGCCTAGGCGTCACAAGGCTTTGGCTACAGTCCTCTGGCGGTTGACGTTGATTAAAACAGTTGTTGATTAGCTGCAGCTAACCACAAGATGATTGTGTGAAGAATAGGTATATAAACCGGTTTTAATGAAGAACTGGGTACCCCAAGGCAGGGTAGGGAAAACACTCCTAGAACATAGAAGTACTGATTTGCTGGGTATATATATGATACTAAACTAAAGTTGTTTTTGTTTTGATTGCCTAAATTTGGTGACCCTCTAGTTACACCAATAATCAAAATGTTATTGGCTAGATAATCAGAAAGTTAGTGTTGGACCAAGCCCTGGGAAATTGGCCCATCATTGGTGGGAGAAATGGCCTGACCATATACTCAACCTGTATTGGCTTTCCCCTGTCTTGGTGTCACCATTTGGTTCATCTGCTAGGCTGCAGGCATGCTAATGCATTCTGGTGGCTTGCTCTAACTGAGTCTGCCTACCAGGAATCTTCAGGGGACCTAAGTTCATCTGGACTCCACAATTTTGTGGTGCTAGGCCCTGGGCAATGTTGTTTGGTTAGGCCGTACACAGCAATGGTCTAGGCCTAATGGCAGGAGGGACGGTGTTGTTTATGATAACAATTAAAAGTAAAAAGTATGGGATTGTACTTGTTGACAATAAGGGAAAAACTAATGATTTAAATAAAACAATTCGAAACTAGAAAAATAGAAAAATTAGCTGGCAAGCCCTTGCCTAACTGCACGGGCTTGCTTTTATACTGGTGAGCGGGGAAAAGAATCTACATCCCCCTGCATAAGGTGCATAACCTTAAACCTTAATCCTAGCCTTCCCCACCACGGGCTTGGCTATTGTTTTTGCTTTCCCAATGTTGACGTGCCCGTCAGATACCTTCAAGACCCAAAGCGGGCGTCGGCACCACAATTTGTGAAGCGGCCTTAGCTCAGTTGGGAGAGCGTTAGACTGAAGATCTAAAGGTCTCGTGTTCGATCCACGAAGGGCGCAATCTAGTTTTTATTCTATTGTTCAAAATGTAATCAAAGAGCATGTGATCGTGTACATAACTTACATGTAGTGCACGAGTTCAGTGAAATACAATGCGGTAGTTCTGAAATCTGGTGCCAATTTTTATATAGCTTTCATCTCAGCTGCCATCTTAATGTGTATTAGGTAGGGAATAGAGGTGACTTGTATAGTCATTATGATATAGAAAGGCAATGATAAATTTATTGAGGTGTCCTGTTGTGTTGATATTAGGCCCAAGTCTAATACCATACCCAAAAGGCTATTCTACTATCACAGGATTTGTGGTTCTGCAATAGCAGACTTGGACTTTACCCTGGGATGATCTAACGTGGTGGTTCCCAATCACCACACCTGAGCTAATATAGGATGTTAAATGGTAAGGTTCATGGCTGGGTGAATACCTCTGGCAGTTGCATGGTGTGGTGATTGGGAACCACCACGTTAGATTATCCCAAGGTAAAGTCCAAGTCTGCTATTGCAGAACCATAAATTCTGTGATAGTAGAATAGCCTTTTGGGTATGGTATTAGACCTGGGCCTGATATTAGCACAGCCTATGCATCCCTTCCCAAACCCACATGTAGTTCCCATACACTACCCTATAACTTTCACAACCATACAGATCATTTCTATGGGGCCAGACTATATCACCCAAGGACCTCTAATCCTTCAAGGACTAGTCACCATTGTGTTCACTATATTCCACTTGCAATTGTCAGACCATGTGTACTACTGGTCACTATAGCTGCCTTTACTGTAGTCATTTAAGTCACCCTTTTTCCTGCTAACTATACAATGCTAAGGTCCACTAGCTCAAAGATACAATAACCTTAAATCCATTGGATAGCTTAATCCATTCAATTGCGGATCTACCTGTGCCAAAATTGCAGTTCTGACTAACCATGGCATTGCCAACGGCTGTGCATCAAAAAAAATTAAGCCCAATGCGGGGGTCGAACCCGCAACCTTGAGATTAAGAGTCTCACGCTCTACCGATTGAGCTAACCGGGCCGGATATTTGTGTGGAGCCCAGATAGGTATTTGCGCTCCTGAAGATTCCTGAGGGTCGACTCTATTACATAAGGTCAATGATACCAAATGGAGTTGACTACAAGGACCAGGGTAAAAGACTGAGGCCTTGGGAATGGAAACAATTCAATTATGCACCACCGGCAGATTTCCCACCAGCTGATGGTCTAAATGTCCCATGACCTAGACAACCCATTGTTCTACAACTTTTTGATTCATTATGTTTCATACCTGGAAGGGCCAATAGGCGAAATGGCAAACCTGGGAGTGGCCAGCCAGGCTACAACTTTATTGAGGATCCAGAATTATTATTTATAGCCTGAGCTCCAGCACCTCTAAGCTCAGGGAGTGTTTCACCAACCCTGCCTCGGGGTACTATTCTTTATTAAATTTACTATTTGCCAAACTACGCTTCACATTTGTTGCGGCAGCGTGCTTTTATGCCTCAAAAGTCAAGGGCAGAGGGGTGGAAGTCGGCCAACCCTTGCAGTCAATCAGGGGGAAACAGCGCAGTTGGCGCAAAAGATCAATAGTAGGTCGAGCGCGGATGGCGCTAATTAAAAGGTCAGAAAAGAGTCTAAAGTTTATTATTCAAGGCAGACTTGGGATATTAAATATGAAATGAATATTGGCAATGTTGCCATAATCATGGATGACAAAGCCTCTTCCAGCCTTTATCAGGTAGTGATAAAGGCTGGCTTAATCTTAGGTATTGGAGGTGATTGAGTTGTGGACAACGATCCACAACATATTTTTGTGTAGCCGTCTGTAGGTTCTACACTTAATGAGATTTAGAAGCCAAGATACATATTCTGGCAAGATTAGTTTTATAATTAAGGCCTAGGTGAAACTGGACGGGTCATAGTAAGACCAGTAGAATTACTTTAGAAACACCACATGTAAATCATAACTTGCCACCTAGTGATTGCCCAAGTATATATAGTCAAGCCGCAGTGGCTCACTGTGGCAAAGGGAGTTCTTTTTGATAAAGTTATTTCCGTAATACCTTTTGGTTATTCATTGACCTGGCAACTTTTGTAGTCCATCATTTACTCCATTAACCTTTTGTAGGTTATTGTCACTGTACATTATATTTATTGCAGTACCCTGAACGTCGGTAGTTCAGTGGAGCTTTATTGTTATTACATCTTTGGTATATAACTAAGGCTAAGCTCCACATTTTTGTGGAGCCCAGATAGTTGTTTGGGCTCTTGAAGATTCCTGAGGGTTGACTCTATTACATAAGGTCAATGATACCAAATGGCGTTGACTACAAGGATCAGGATTAAAGACTGAGGCCTTGGGAATGGAAACATTTCAATTATGCACCACCGGCAGATTTCCCACCAGCTGATGGTCTAAATTTCCCATGACCTAGGCAACCTATTGTTCTACAACTTTTTGATTTATTATGTTTCATATCCTGGAGGGCCAATTGGGGAAGTGGCAAACTATGGAGTAGCCAGCAGGGCCACAACTCCTTGAAGATTCAGAATCATTATTTATAGCCCAAGCTCCAGTACGTTGGAGCTTGGGGAGTGTTTTCCCAACCCTGCCTTGGGGTACTATTATTTATTAAATCTACTATTAAAACCCACACTTTACATTTTGTTGTGAACAATGGCAGTTCAGCGTCTTTTGTATGGTATATCAAATAGAGATGAAGAAAACTTAATGGTTGAATTAGGTCAAAATATGAAAAGAGTGTATTATCTGTCTTTTATTGTAGGGCGCGGTTCACGCCTTTTATAATTGGAAGAAAGCAAAGCTTAATCATTGAACAAGAATGAATAACAGATAGTAACGGTTCCTTTGACAAAGTGACAAGTCTGATATAGGATCAGAGTCAAAGAGTTGTCCAAACCTGATAAACAAACGTAAAATCAAAACGATAAAGGAAATGATAAAAGGTTTTAAGTTCCACGCACAACAATTTTGTGGTGCCAACACCTTCTTTGCCGCTTGAAGGCATCTGACGGGCACGTCAATATTGCAAGATCAAAACAATGGGCAAGCCTTTGTGGGGGAAAGCTAGGATAAAGTTTTAAGGTTACGCGCCTCATGCAGGGGGATGTAGATCCTTCCCCCGCTCATCAGTATAAAAGCGAGCCTGCACAGTTAGGCAAGGGCTTGCCAGCTATTTTTTTGATTATTCTATTTTTGAGTTGTCTTAGTAAAACTTTATATTTATTCTTATTGTCAACAAACCACCCAGGAACAATCCCATACTATTTACTTTTCCTCATTACCATAAACAACACTGTTCCTCCTGCCATTAGGCCTAGACCATTGTTGCGTATGGCCTAACCAAAAAACCCCGTCCAAGGCCTAGCACCACAATTTAGTGAAGTGATAGAGCAACTAAAAAAGGCCGTTTTTAGGATCACTGTAGGGTTCCCAGCCTCTTATAACCAATTGACTTACCAAACTATGATAGCATTGAACTGCCTCTATCTTTGATCTGAACAACCCAGCCTATGTGCACAAGGGTATGTCTCCAGTAATATTGCAACATGAATAAATACTGGGCCAGTTTCCTCTTCTTGGAATGGTAGTTGGTTTCTTACCTTTATTCTCATTATCATCTTACCAGACGTTTTGATCCCAAACCTAGTTACTCCCAATCCCTGTCACAACATTACAAAAATGTAAAGCGGACCAGTATCTGGAAGCTGGTCCCGCTTTCAAAAGAACCTCCAAGACAAAGTGGAGAGTTTGGGAAGATACAGTTGGACCAGGGCTGTCCAAATCTGTAACGCAAAGTTTGATAGGTAAACTATTGACCAAGAAAACCTCGAAACAAAATCTAGAAACGTTACCAACAAACGAGCTTAAGGGAATATTGGTACTAGACTTTACTAACGAAATAGTGCCAACGGATGGCACTATGGGACAGGAATTGGGAATAAGCTGCCGGGCCCTGTGTTGCATACTTGGGCCCGGCTTATATACTATAACTGTAATAAAGGATTAACGCTAATTGGTGGAGGGCCTGGCTGGCCCCCCGTCTCTTCCGGGCCTCTCCCAGAGGTCGCCCGGTCTCTTTTCTTTTGTTATTTTCAAAGGTTGTATAGGCGCGGCCTATTCCAGCTCCTCAAAGGCATAACCCGTGCTCGGCTTCACAAAAACATGAGGCGCAGATGGTTTAGTGGTATAATTATCGCCTGCCACGCGATAGACCGGGGTTCGATTCCCCGTCTGCGCACATCTTTTTTTTTTCGGTTTTAGCTCCTTCCCAAAGCAGATTGATTAATGAAACTAATTTAATATGAAGGCGCAACTTTTCGTTACAATCAACTGTGATAGTGTTCAATTTTAGCCTGCCGTGGTTGCCAAAAGTATTCTCATACCATGAAGTACAAGAAAGCAGCCAACAACTCACTAAACATTCATGCCTCAACTAACATTTACAGCTAGAACAATAGCCAAAAGTGTGCTTCTCACAGCCAGCTAGACCAGCATTCCTCTCAGAACAACATTGAATACTTCTCTAGGCTAGCCTGCAATCACCTGCTCTCTCCCTACATTGTCACAAGTCCAAATTATAGGTATTTTTCCATATATAAGATTCCAAGTTGATACCAATCAAGTTCAAGTTTCACAACCCCTATGTTTAGACTTTCAAGTTGCAGGTGTGCTGATATTAGATCCAAGTCTAATACCAAAACCAAAAGGCTATTCTACTATCACAGAGTTTATGGTTCTGAAATAGTAGACTTGGACTTTACCTTGGGATAATCTAATGTGGTAGCTCCCAATCACCACCACAGGCATGCCTACCAGAGCTACCAACCACGTTTTGTAGTAGGAATGCCAGTATTAAGTGCTCAAACTAATTGGTCTACATTATTAGGTTTCAGCAATGCTGATCATTTTGACTATTCCTACAATAAGACCTCTTCACCACCTCAGCCATTAATTTTTTTTTCTACCCTTTGTGAATGCTATAATTTAACCACCAATGAGCATTTGACATTCTAATTTCACTCCAAGAGTAGCTAAGAGTGTAGAATTCAGCTGTGAACCTTGGAACTACCCTGCCATGGTGCCTAAAAACCACACTAGGGCTATCACACATCTACACTACCCAAAGTTTCTCCTACAACAGCACACCACCCTGCAACTGGCTGTCTGGCTTGTGTGATTCTCCTATGCACCTCTTCCTGAACCAATACTACTAACCCACATTCTCATGAAACCTTTGGCCACCTAGAATAGCTTCCAAAATTATGAGCCATTGCAGTCCTACCTTACTACATGAACCTCTGAGTCTGCCTTTATGAACTCAGTCTTCATTTTTGGCATCTACTTTTTTGTGTTGCTTGACAGTGTGCAGCACTCACCGCCCCTGGGTGGCCCTTGATCTCCTTGCCTCAATAAACCCTCCCCACCTGTCTACTTGTCCAGTTAGTGCCATCCCCCATGTATAGGCACCACAACTTGGCATATACTCTTAGCAACAGGTTACTTAATGATATACTGCATTCTCTACCCCACTCACTTTATTGTACTGTATTTTCTTTTATGCTACCTTCATGATCATTATCACATGTTTGCACATGACTTTCCCTATGGTAAGTTATATGATAGGCAATAGGTGAGGTGGTATAAAAGGACTGATAGCAAACCACTTAACTTTAGACTACTATTAAACATATACATATATATAGTACTAACCCCATTGTGTGCTGTAATGCTATAGGGCCAAGAGTACAACAGAAGAGGTAAAAGCAGATGGTGGTCTGTCATTTTTACTAACAGAGCTGGTTGCTATGTACTATAGAGTACTTCAACCTAGTAGAATCATGAGATGCTTGGTAGCAGCAACCATGTGAAACAGTATTAAGAAGTGCACAAAGAATAAAAAGCAGGAAAGTCAAAAAACCATTAAAAACTACCTGTGTCATTATTAAAGGAAAGCACTCAAATAACTTTGATAAACTTGGCTGTTAGTCCTTATCATACTGACAATCTAGGTAG
This sequence comes from Tieghemiomyces parasiticus, assembly GCA_027575765.1. Taxonomy (NCBI): domain Eukaryota; kingdom Fungi; phylum Kickxellomycota; class Dimargaritomycetes; order Dimargaritales; family Dimargaritaceae; genus Tieghemiomyces; species Tieghemiomyces parasiticus. The sequence continues at coordinate 4,007 of JANBPT010001236.1, read as the reverse complement.
GATCAAATTGCTCCCAATGCTATTATAAAGTAATGTTTTTGACTACACATCTCTAGTATTCTAAATGACAGAGCACCAATCTTGCTTGATTTTTTTCTCATATAATCACGTTGAAATGATCCTAGTCAAGACATTACACGCGACTGTGTACCGGCGTAAGGTACGTTGTAAAGTTGGTCAATGGATGTTATTTTTTAGTATTATGGGACAAAATTATGGTCAGAGTGGGATTCGAACCCACGCCTACAAGAGTAGACTACGACCTGAACGTAGCGCCTTAGACCGCTCGGCCATCTGACCCATAAATTTGTAATATAAAGGTATCAATGGTTTAGTATCCAGGTTTCCGAAAAGTAAAAAAACAAGAGTAGAGGTTCTGAAATTCGTCCCCCTCCCTAGTTCCGGGCGACGACGACCTGGGGTTTTATGTCCCCAAAGTCAACAAGTTAAAATAGACTTGGTAAGCATCAAACTATAAGCTTGCAACAAGATGACGTAGACATGAGGAAAGCTAGAGGTTAAGGCAGCCGGAAGTGCTGCACTCATCACAAATTTGTGAAGCCGAGCACGGCTTATCCCTTTGAGGAGCTGTAATAGGCCGCGCCTATACAACCATCAAGAATAACCAAAGAAAAGAGACCGGGCAACCTCTGGGAGAGGCCCGGAAGAGACGGGGGGCCAGTCAGGCCCTCCACCAATTAGCGTTAATCATTTAGTATAGTCATAGTATAAAAGCCGGGCCCAAGTATGCAACACAGGGCCCAGCAGCTTATTTTCCGATTCTTGTCCCATAGTGCCATCCGTTGGCACTATTCTGTTAGTAAAGTCTATTACCAATATTCTCTTAAGCTCGCTTGTTGGTAAACGTCTATAGATTTTATTTAAGGTTTTCTCCGTCAATAGTTAACCTATCAAACTTTGTGTTACAGATTCGGACAGCCCCGGTCCGACTGTATATTCCTGAATTCTCCACTTTGTCTTGGAGGTTCTTTTGAGCGCGGGACCGACTTCCAGATATTGGCCCGCTTTACAAATTTGTGGTGGTCGCAGCACTTTCCGGTCCCTTAACTCTTAGCCTTCCTTGTTTGTACATCATGTCCTCATAAGCCTATAGTTTATTATCTACCAAGTTTATTTTAACTTGCTGACCTTGGGGACATAAAACCCCAGGTTACTGTTGTCCAGAACTAGGAAAAGAGACCAATTCTAGGATACCAATTTTTACCTCATTTTCTACCTGCTGACTAAACCATTTACACATTAACTATAAATTTTGTTTTGATGATGGCACCTTCCTCAGCACCTTCTCTCTCTGTTTCCTTGCTAACTTGTGATGCTTGTGGTATACTAATTGCTCACCAGGCTTGATACCCTTTTGGATCTGGCTCACATAGTAGTTTAATTCCTGAACTACCATTGTTTTAACTCAATTGCGTTTGTGATGATATCATGCCAAAGTTGAATGCTGACTTGTTTCTGTGCTGGCAGTCTTACATCAAAAGGCCACTTATTCCCAGTAATATAACAACACCTGGAAAAATCACTCATTTACTCTATATACCTTTTTTATGCCCTAAAACCAATCTTGATATCTATTCCTTTTCACTGCTAACATCTTGCTTTATTAGTGCTATCCTTCAAATGGTATTACATTGTTGTGTGCCAGGGCTAATAGGCTATTAGCTGGGTACCTGAGTCCAGCCCATTCATTTTTAATATTTCAATTAGCTCCAGTGGCCACCAGATGTGGCTGCCAGAAGGGTATTACTTATACTTTAACTACTGCTGATGGTGGTAACATGACAATGGCACCATTGACAGTAGACTTCACCCTCTGACAATAGACTATTCTTAGTATATATATTGCTCCTGTTGCGCCTAGTAATAAATCAACATCTCTTTTCTATAAAAACCATACTCTTTTAAAACCCTTTATAACTTGACCTTGACTCCATTTATTAACAAGGCACCGCAGTTTGTGGAGCCCTCACTTTGTTAGGTTTCTTAAAGGTTCTTTACCACTTGATATACCTGCTAGTATGCCTTGTTTTGGTATAATAACCTTGCCACTTGTAGGAATGGCATCTACAAGGTATCCACCACTGCCCACCCATGTATAGAGGTCCTCCTGTATAGCATGGGAAATTCCACTGTAGGGCATGGGAATTCCTGCATAGGTTTCCTCACTAGTTACCCTGAACCTACCCTGGTAGTAGTACTTTAAGGCTGCATTGCCTTTGATTGTATGGTCACAAGCCCCACCTCTTAGAGACATCTAGATGGTTGTCCTATTGTCTAGACTTGTTGCTGACTAATCCTGCAACCTGTCCTATTGTTCTTGAGGCCATGTCCTAGAGAGACCATTGTTCTGTTCCAGCTCAACCTCTGGCTTGCCACCTGGGATTAAGTGGTAGTAATTGCAGGCATTATCAATACCACTGTCATTTGGGTATTTACCTTATCATATATATACCCTGAGCCTCTGCTCTTCTATGTTCTGGGAGTGTTTCCCCTGCCTTGCCTCCAGGCAACCCTTTTGAATTTCCCTTGGTTCATTTGTACTTTCTTGCCCCAAGTATTTCTACCTTAATGAAGCTCATCTCCCCTACCTATTAAGATCATGATTAGGTTACTGAAATATCTGACCTTAGGGTCTAATATCTAGGTAACCTTCACAAAATCATGTGAAGAATAGGCAATAAAACTGTTTTTATAAAGAACTAGGTACCCCAATGCAGGGTAGGGAAAAAACACTCCCCAAACCACTAGGTGTAATAGGTTCCACCTTAAATATAAAACTAAAATGATGCTGCACTGAGGTGCCCTCAGGTTGCCCTGGCTAATGGGTATGGCTGGCAACCTGGTAGATGGAACAGAATAGATTGAAAAGTATGAAACACATTAAATCAAAAAGTATGTAACCCCATCCATGGGAAATTTGGGATACTATTGGTGGTGGGTTTGGGGGATTGTCTTGTGCTTGTGGATTGTCCTTTCCCCTTCCCCTAGTGGGTTTGTTGACCTTTTACTGTGGCACCAACGTTGCCCCCTAATACAAGGGACCCTTGGGTCTCTTCAGGAGGCCAGAATATATCAGGGCTCTGTTATGGACCGTTGTCCACAACTCAATAACCTCCAATACATAAGATTAGGCCAGCCTTTATCACTACCTGATAAAGGCTGGAAGAGGCTTTGTTATCAACAATTATGGCATCATTGCCAATATTCATTTCATATTTAATATCCCAAGTCTGCCTTGAATGATAAACTTCAGACTCTCTTCAACCTTATAGCACCATCTGCACTCAACTCCTGATTCATCTTTGCACCAACTGCGCTGTTCCCCCTGACTGACTGCAAGGGTTGGCCAACTGCCACTCCTCTGCCCTTGACTTTTGATGCATAAGAGCAGGCTGCCGCAACAGCTCCACAGACTGTGGAGCCCAGATAGTTATTTGGGCTCCTGAAGATTCCTGAGGGTTAACTCTATTACATAAGGTCAATGATACCAAATGGAGTCAACTACAAGGATCAGGATAAAAGACTGAGGCCTTGGGAATGGAAACATTCCAATTATGCACCACTGGCAGATTTCCCACCAGCTGATGGTCTAAATGTCCCATGACCTAGGCAACCTATTGTTCTACAACTTTTCGATTTATTATGTTTCATACCTGGAAGGGCCAATAGGCAAAATGGCAAACCTTAGAGTAGCCAGCCAGGCTACAAATTTATTGAGGATTCATTATTATTATTTATAGCCTGAGCTCCAGCACCTTTGAGCTTGGGGAGTGTTTTACCAACACTGCCTTGGGGTACTATTCTTTATTAAATTTACTATTGCCAAACTACGCTTCACAAGACTGTGGTGCTAGGCTCTGGGCGAGGGTTTTTGGTTAGGCCGTACGCAACGACAGTCTGGGCCTAACTTCCGGAGAAATAGCGTTGTTTACAATAACAGTTAGAAGTAAATAGTATGGGATTGCATTTGTTGACAATAGGGAAAA
>JANBPT010001235.1:0-11993 GCA_027575765.1 Tieghemiomyces parasiticus | reverse complement strand
CTTCTTTTGCTTCTCCCTTTTCTTGTCCTTTTTCGCGTGTGGTTTGTCGGCCAGGCCTCCGGGTCACCGGGGCAGAGTGGACGTACGCCCCGCTCTACGCCAGGACCGGTGGACGGCGTGCAGTGGCTCGAGCGGGGGCGCTGGCACCAGTCTGTTAAGCCCTTGGCCCCTCGCGGGTAAACACCGGCTTATCCCATAGCCAGGGTCGCTCCAATGTGGACGTACCTTTCGCTCCTCTGACGGCACATTGAGTATAGCGAAGGGATAGTCTCTGGGCACCGCTTTCTGGCTTACAGTTGGGGGTTTATATGTTGTGCGTAGCTTATAAAGCTATTTGTGGAATAAGCTTACATCTAGGCAGTATCAAACTTGGTTAGAGAAGGTCCATCGTTAAACGCCTACCCGGGATTATTAAGGTGAAGTCTACCACAAGAGACGTGGGCCTGGTTTCGATATTTATACAGATATATAAATATATATATGTATATCACTTAGTTTTGCCAAGCATACTTTTCTTCCACCGCATTCTTGTTAAATAACTGGTAAGTTATTTTATTCGTGTTCCATTTTTGGATGGAGTTCATTCACGGTTGGCCGAGCATTTGCGGTTTAGTTTAGTAAAGTTACTGTATCGATGCTGGTAGAAGTAGTGACATGACCTGTGGCTGTGCTCTAGGGCGACCTTCGCTGGGTCTAGTAGTAGAGACCATAAAAATTTGTTCGAGATTTAGCTCAGCGAACAATGAAGTCGAAAATAAGTACGCGCCAGCTGCTTAGGCCCAAGCCTCCATCAGAGCCTTGCGACGCACCATAGGCCCCGCCACAAATAGGGAAGCGATCAGGGCCACGAGGGTGGCTAGCAACATCGGTTTGCTGAACGATTCACTCAACCGGTCAAATGTCCCCGACGGACTGACGCGGGTAAAGAACAGGTCGAGGCCATAGGCCAGAACCAGCGATGTGGATTCTAGTTTAGCCGGCGCAGAATGAAGGCTTTGGACGCCGAGAACTTGATGGTAGTGGCTGAGGGTCCACCGCGGGTTGTTGGGCAGAAGCGGGTCGTACCGCATGAGTCCCTCGAGCTTCTGGTCCTCGGTGGGATCTGCGAGCGGCCGGCGGGGGTCGAGGAGGACGCGCGGCAGCCCTACGATACGGCCCGAGGCCAGGGCCATAATGACCTCACGGACGGCAACGCCATTCCGGGTGGTGGTAACGCCCAAGGCAGTGACTTGCTCGGGCAGCATAAAAGCCTGGCTAATGACGTGGGGTCGGAGGCCCTGCCAGGAGCTGAACACACTGGCGGGGCCGCGAGTGTCTGGGGTAGAGCTGGTGTAGAGGTCGAGGGCGACAGTCACATAGCCGCTGGCCGCCGCCACCGGGGAAGACGCGGAGCCGTGGCCTGCGGATGACCAGTACTGGTAGACAAGCCAGTTTTCGCAGCCCACCAGGTGGACCGGGTGGTGGGCCGGGTCGAAGTCAATCCCATGGTGGATGGCGCGGTGGAGGAGAGCGCCAGATACAGCATCGACCAGGTAAAGCCCAAGGATGCCTGTGGGTTCTCCGGTTTGCTGCTCAGTCACCGATCGCATGGTGGCCACCGCCACAACACCCGGATTGAGGTACTTGTAAAGCACGGAGCGGTTGCCTAAGACACGCCCCAGGGAGGCTACGGCAGCGTTGGTAGAAACGGGCTGAACCGCCACGATACGCTCGTCTGTCGCTAAAGGGAGCTTCCATAGGCCTAATGTGGGCAAGACGGTCGAAGCGAGGTCGGTCACGACCGGTCGGTAACCGCCTAGGGTGCTTCCCGCGTCAAGCGTGTGGCTAGTTAGGGCTGCGGGTACCATGGGTCCCGCTAGGAAGGTGAGGTGTGCCGCACGGCGCTGAATGTCTTTGCGCACAGCCGGGGTATTCGGTAGGAGGCGCAGGCGGGCAGGCGTTTCCCCATCGGGGTACAGAAAGACGAGCGGGTGGAACCGGTCAATGACCTCCTCGAAGGGCAACTGGTAGACATGGGTCGCTGGGACGGAGAGGACACTGAGGAACTCAGGGAATTGGTCGGAGGTAAAGACTTTGCCGGTAAGTCCATCTAGGCGCACCACATAAACGCCGTTCTGATCGCCTCGGCCCACGGCGCTGAAGATCGGCGGGAATCGAGCCGCGGCGGTCCGGGTGGTGAAAAGATGAGTAAACTTCGTACCGGCCAGACGCGCGTCGAGAGCTGGCAGGTAGAGCACCCAGGCCACCGAACCGTGAAGGGTATCCAGCGCAACGAGGGTACCCGGAGCGGAAAGGAACACGGCCAGTTTGCGGATACCAAAGGCATCGCCGTCTTGGGCGCCGAAGACCGGTCCGGCGGTGGAAGTGGAGGTCGCGGGGGCTAGGATTCGAAGGAAAGGTAGAATGGCATGCCCGGCGGAACTAACCAGGTTACGAAGCTGGTTGAGGTGAACGGCACAACGGCGTAGGTAGCGCGTCACGGGTCCACTGGACTCGGTCACAGCGGGGCTCTCGGCCAGTTCGTCTCGATCCTCAGACCACTGGTGCGCGTCCGGGAGGTCAAGCCAAGTAAAGTCAACCACGTGGGCTAAGGCCTCCTCGCGAGCCCAACGGACGGTCTGGGCGTCAGCCAAAACGAGGCGGCCACTGGCAAACCGGACCAGCACGGCGGTGCCGAAAAAGTCGGTGCCAGGCACGAGGTCTAGACTAATGGCAGGACCGACAGTAGTCGCTGGGTAGGGAAGTGTAATAGCTAGCTGTTGGTCGCCTTGGGCAAGAGAATGGACGCGAACCACCACGACATCCGCGCCGGGATCCAACGTCGCCACCAGGGGTTCTCCTCTAGCACCGGCCCCTACCGTGGCTAATTGGTTGGGTATGGCATCTCGCACTGTGCTTACGGTGGCCACTGGGTAGCCGTCGGTGTCGAACGTCACCATGACAGCATGGGTTGCGCGGGATCCGGTGAGCAGGAAGCCTGTGGTGGCGGAGGGATCACCCGTCGTAATAACAGCACCCGACAATCCCTCTGCCGACAAACCCAGGTCGTGGGTACCGAAAGTGCGGATCAGCTTGGGGTGCCCTACGCGGTTGATTACGAGACCCTCCGGCGCGAGCCAGGCCAACCAGGCCGAATCAGCGGCAGGGGCGAGGAGGGCCAGCTCGTGCGGGGTGTGGGCCGGCGCAGTATCGTACAGGCTGCTAAATAAGCCGGTTGCCAGGTGGACAGTGGCGAGACGAACCCGGGAAGGGGCGAGGGCGGCACGGTCATTACCGAGGAGGAACACGTTGCCCTCCGCCGCGAACACACGGGTGTAATCTACGTCGGCATCCTCGGCTTCGGTTGCCCATTGGGCAGTGCCGTCGACGGCGCGGTAACGGGTGACGCGACGATCTGCGTCGAGCACCACTATAGCGGGATCCTGTAGGTCAGGGAACGCCGCCAGGCCGGTCACAGCGGGGGCCGCCGAGGGCATGATACGATGCTCCCAGATCATGAAGGCGGTGTGCAGATCCCAGGCGCGTACAAAGCGAGTGGTGAGGGTTACTACGCGGGGGCCTACGACAGCCAGGGTTTGGATAGTGTCATTGGCATCCAGCACGTGCCGCCAGACGAGATGATCAGTCAGAGGATCAAGGACCGCTAGTACGTTCTTGTCGGTCGCCACCACAATATGGGTGTTCTCACCCTGCCGACTAATTTGCGTGAGAATGGGCACGCCGATATGCTTCTGTTGCCTGAGTTTCGAGGGTGGTCGAGGGGGGTGACATACATATGTTTGAACGGCTTAGTTTAAGGTAGGTGAGACCATGGTCGTAGCAACGATGTCGTATCAAGTGAGCAGCGTCGTGGCGGCACGGCCCTCGTTGGACATCGCAACTGGCTGGTCACTTACCAGTCGGCAAGGCCGGCCTGATCCTGATAAATGGCGGTGGCGGCGGTGAGCGTGGCCTGAAGCAGGAGGGAGATACCTATGACTAGGGGCCAGGCGGCGGAGCCGCCACCTAATGGAGCCAGCGAACCAAGGTGAAGACGCATGGCGAACGAATCTGAGGGCTCCTGGCGGAGGCGTGTAGCGGGGTAGTGGGCACAAGGAACTACTGGCAAGGACGAATGGAGGCAACGGTTATGAACAGGAGGGCCGGGATCACACGTCCCAGAGAGAACCGGATGGAGCTGCGGGCAGGCGAAAGGATGAAAGTGAGGAAACAGCTATACGATGGGAATTCGGGTCCGCTAGGGTAGCTATAGTTAGAGCGCTGAGTGGAGCACAGCGTTTGGGGCCCCGCGACTGGCGCCCTTCCCTTTCCTCCCATCCTGTTACCGATGGCACACACGCCGCACACGCATCTGCGTCTGCCCGACAGGCAGAGGGCCTTACCAGCTACTGAACGCTGGGTGCGAATATCGCCGACTACAATCCCACTTGCTTCGCCTCCGCCCTTTCCCAAACGGCCACAATGGGCTGCTTCGGCTTGCCTGGACTTTTCCAACCCCGTTTATTTCCCAAACCCTCAGCCTTCATCCCATTCCATCATTCCCACCGACGCAGCCTTATCCCTTCATTCGCCGCAGTCCAATAACCGCCTACAACGCCTGGACTTGGAGTTGGCCTGACTGCTGACCGCCAGCATTCACCACTGACGAGTGGAAACGGCTCTAACCCCTGCGTCGCATTAGCCTCGCAACGCTCTCTTTCCCCGACTTGCCTTCAGGTGACCAGACTGCCACCATGACCAGCGCGTTCCGACTCCGTCGTTTCAACTTCTTCGTCCAGGAGGAGATTCCGCAGCTCCCGGCGGTCTTTGCGGAACCCGGTCTTCTCATAACCTCTACTGAGGGCCGCCCGGGTGTGTCCATTGACCTTGGCCCGCCTCCCAGCGACGGTGACCCCGGTTCCAAGAGCCCACCACCCAACCGTACGTGGGACGCCAGCGACAGTGCGGGATATTTATTCCTAGGCCAGCCGGCCAGCCACCAAGTGCACGTTGTCGACCACCGGTTTGCCGTCCGGTCGTTTAGCACAACCCCAGGGCTGGAGGGCAGCCGAATTACTTTCCTGGAATGCGTGCCCGAAGCCAATGTCTTGCTGACTATCAACGTAGGTGAACCACTATGCCCCGAAGGTACTCCGTTGGCCGTGGGTAAGGCTAGGGCGTTGATGCATGCCCCCCTCTAGCTTAAGCCACCACATTCCCCAGCTTAGCTCCCCCCCCTAACCTCCCAACTTACCACCGCCTCTTCTGCCATGGACGACGTACACCCTCCAGGAATCCGAGGCTGATACTGCCGAACCCCCACTGGTCCGGGTATGGCATCTGGACCGGGTCTTCAAACCCGACTATCAGCCGGTAGTAGTACCTCTAGCCCACTTCCCGGCCGTCCCCTGCCCGGTGACCACCTTGGCCATTCACCCGCGACTCGAGCAACTGGCGGTGGGCTTCGCCAATGGTCTCGTGACGCTAGTGCGTAACCCGTTGGGCCGCGAGCGTCACATCCGACAAAAAGTACTGCATACCGCGTCGGAACCCATCACGGGCCTAGTGCTGGCCCTGGTGCCGCCCCCAGCAGATGATGACCTCGGGGCGGACACGGCCAAACGTCCCTCTGGTCGCGCCGTGCGATTCCAGACCCGGTCGGGGACAGCTGCCCAGGGTACTTCCCCGCCCTGCCCCATGCTTTACATCACTACTACCAGCCAGATCGTAGTTGCGGACCTCACCCACCCGCTACGGGAAACCAAGACCATACTGGACGAAGAGGGCTGCGCTTTGCACAACAGCTATGCCAGCGGCCAGGCCGAGCTAGTAGTAGCCCGCGACGAGGCCATCTACTTTTATACTCCGGAGGGCCGCGGTCCGTGCTTCGCCTTTGAGGGACCTAAGCTATCTATGCGGCAATTCCGTGACTATGTGGTTATTTTGAGCCGACCCGCTGGTGGACTTGATCGTATATACGGCGGGGAATCCACAGCTGCCGTTACCGCCGCGATGACCGACCCGGCCCGCGGCGCTGGAACGGTCCAGCTGCAGGTTCTGGACATGCGCAACAAGCTGTTGGCCTTCGCGACCGAGTTTGAGGCCAAGCACGTGGACGTCGTGTCCGAATGGGGTGGCCTCTTCGCTCTGGCCCGCCCGACAGCCCAGGACGACGCGCTGACCGGTCCCCCACCGCCCGTGCTCTATCGTTTAGAAGAAAAGCCCCTGGCGGGTAAGCTAGATATTCTCTACAAGCAGAACCTCTACCCGCTGGCCGTCAAGATGGCCACCCACCACCAGTACAACCCCGAGAGCATCGCCGAGATTTATCGCCGGTACGGTGACTACCTCTACAGCCAGGACGATTTCGACGGCGCGATGGGTCAGTACTTGCAGACCGTCGGCTACGTCGAACCGTCCTACGTGATCCGCAAGTTCCTCGATGCCCAGCGCCTCAATCACCTCACGTCCTACCTTGAGACGCTACATGCGCAGGGCCTGGCCACCGCCGACCACACCACTCTGCTCCTCAACTGCTACACTAAGCTTAAAGACGAGGCTCGTCTCGAAAAATTTCTACAGCAAGGCGGCGAAGCCCTCCAGTTCGACGTAGAGACGGCCATCCGGGTGTGTCGCCAAGCCGGGTACGCCCGTCAGGCCCTCACCCTCGCCGAACGGTTCGACCAGCCCGCGATCTACCTTGAAATCCAGGTGGAAGACATTGGTGACCTCGCCCGCTCCGTGCAGTACATTGCCGACCGGCGTGACGATACCCCGGAGGAACGCGCCGGGTACGTGGAACGGTACGGCCGCCGACTACTCGAGGGCTTACCAGACGCCACGACCGACCTGCTGATTGAGACGTGCGCTCCCCAGAACCAACGGGAGAGTACCTCGAACGCGGCCGATGGGACGGTGCCACGTCACCCCAACCCCCGCCGCTTCCAGAGCCTCTTTGTCAGCCACCCGCAGCACCTGGTCCGGTTCCTCGAGACGGTTGCCGACCGCCGCTGGGGTGACGCAGCATCGGACCCGGCCGAGGGTGACGCTGGCGACCGCCGGGCGGTCTGGCAGACCCTCCTTGAACTGTATCTAGCCGAATGGGGCCGCAACACTCGGCTCAGCGAGGCTACAGCGGACGCGGCCCACGGCGAGCGTCAACGTGCGGCTGCCAAACGGGCCATGGCCCTTCTCCGCGACCCGCACGTCGACTACGACTGGGACCAAGCCTTCACCCTCTGCGATCTCGCGCAGTTCGACCCGGGCACTACCTGGCTCTACGAGTCGCGCGAGATGTACCAAGAACTCGTTCAGTTCTACATGGATCGTGACGACGTAGAGACCGTTGTCCAACTCCTTGCCCAGCACGGGACCCGCGACCCGGCCCTCTACACCGAGGCGCTAGACTACTTTGTGTCCTCACACACTGTCCTAACGACCCACGGTGAGGAATTGGCACCCCTCTTGGCCAAGATTGAGCAGCTTAACCTCCTACCACCGCTCCAGGTTGTCCAAACCCTGAGCCGCCATTCGGTCGCTCAACTTGGCCTTGTCAAAGACTACCTGGTGCGCTGCCTCACCACCGAACGTGCCCTCGTGGATCAAGACGAGCGCCTCATCGCCTCCTACCGTGAGGAGACCAACACCATGAGGCAGGAGATCGTTGATCTTCGCACTCAGCCGGTTGTGTTTCAGTCCACCAAGTGTAGCTCATGCCAGGCGCCGCTTGACCTACCGTCTATCCACTTTCTGTGCAAGCACTCGTACCACCAGCGGTGCCTCGGCGAGGCTGAGCAGGCGTGTCCGCGATGCGCCACTGAGAATCGGTTGGTGGGTGAAATCCTGCGGAACCAGGAGGCGACGGCTCGCCAGCACGAACGGTTCGCCAGTAAGCTTGAGGACGCCCCCGATGGGTTTGAGGTGGTTGCCGAGTACTTCTCTAAGGGCACGTTCAACCATGCGGATATGGGCGAGGGTTAGACCGACCATTTGCGCCGTACGAGGCATGATCGGGAGGGACGGGACTGGTGTTTGTGCAGTCCGAACCGCATTATTATTGATCAACAAGCTGCCACCCTTTCCTAATCAAAGATAAATAGGGGTTAATATAGAAGGCGCGGAAACTATACAAGACTGCCATAATCAATAATGACGTGTGGCAGGTAAAGAACCGTCAGGAAAGCGGCAATGAACAGGGCAGTCCTCGAGACCTGTCCTACCGGTGACGCTCTGGGATACGCTAGGTTCTTTTAATCACGAACAGCTCTGGAAGACGACGGGGTACGGGCCGAGTAGACAGGAGGTGTTCCGCAACACAGCCGTCTCGACCCCGGCCAGTACACGGTCGGGCTATCCACTACGCGTAGAATACCGCCGCCATCCGCTCTGTATGCAGAAGGAGCGAGTGGGAGGGAAGGAAGGGAGGGCTCTTTGTTGCTCTCGCAATCACCCCATGTTCCGGTACCTCCAAACGTTGTGCAGTGGGGATTGAAGGTGTGGGGTACGCTAAGCCCATGGCCAATCAGTGCTATCCTTACCATCAAAGCCCATCCCATCCACCCTCGTCTGTGGCTTACCCAACGACCGGTCGAGATGGGGGTTGTTGGGCTTGCGCGTAATAAGGTTTCTGGGCCGTTTACGAGCGCTGGACCCGATTGGATGGATTGTGAGGGGGAAGGAGGAGAAGGCCACTGGTGAACTCCCGGCTGGCCCTGCGTCAGCCGCCGGCCTGTTCCCCTCCCCCTCCCTCCAACCGGGGGGATTCGGACGAGAGCTGGTACAACTGATAACTGGATCTTCCAACCCGACTCCTCTAATGAGCCCTGCGTATCCAGCATTCCTAACCCTATTCCGTTCACCCTTTTTAACTAATCGCGCTCCGTGGACTCGTTTGGCATTACGTGTCAAGTCTGAACGGCCCCACCCCGCTCCTTCCAGCGCCCATTTGAAACTGCATACACATCATGTTCCACCATGCCCTGAATGCGGCTAAGCCGCTAACGCGTGTCTCTCGGGCATCGCCCCGCTACGTCCGAGGTACGATATCCTTACCGGAATCCCTAGCCCACTCTTAGCCACGCGACATTGGCGAGAGGGCTTACTGATGCGGGCCCCAACGGCAACGACCCCGCATTTTCCCTAAACCATCGACTCACTGTAGACTAATCCTCCTCCTACTCGCTATGTCCTTATTTTTCTCCCACAACAGCCCTGTCACAGTCCACTACCTGGCGGGCCGCCACAGCCTTCCGCATGCCGGCCATGTCACCGACCATGACCGAGGGTGGTATCACCCGCTGGGTTAAACAGGAGGGCGACTCCTTCGTGCCTGGCGATGTGATTCTGGAAATCGAGACTGACAAGGCCCAGATGGAGGTCGAAGCCCAGGAAGAAGGTGTTTTGGCTAAGATCCTTGTGCCTGCTAACGAAGGCAAGGTCGCTGTTAATGCACCCATTGCTGTCCTGGCCGAGGAGGGTGACGATCTCAGCAACCTTGAGATGCCTGACTTGTCTGGCGAAGAGAGCGGCGCATCTACAGCCAAAGCAAACCAAGAGAGTGCGGCTAGGCCGGCAGAGACAGCGCCAACGCCGGACCCCAAGTCCGCCGCCTCGATCCAAAAAGCGAACCTTGACCTCCCACTGTCCCCGGCTGTAGGCCACCTCCTTGAACTGTATGAACTCAAACCCGCCCAGATCGGCCAAGCTTCTGGACCTAAGGGTCGTCTGCTCAAAGGGGACGTACTCCGATACCTGGCGACGCAGAATATCACCAAGCCTCCGAGCAAGCAAGCCCCGACTCCAGTGACCAGCGGGAAAAGCAGCGATCCGGCTCGGTCCTCTACAGCTGCCGGTTCACCGGCTAAATCGTCGACACCGGCCGCCTCACATGGTGCCCCCTACACCGATATCCCGCTTAGCAATATGCGCCGTATCATTGCGTCGCGCCTCACCGAGTCCAAAGCCACAGTTCCGCATTCGTACATCAAGCAGGACCTGACCATGGACAAGCTACTTCAACTACGCCAGCACCTGAAGGCTACCAGTGATGTACGGGTGTCCGTTAACGATTTCATCATCCGGGCCGCGGCCCTAGCCCTGCGCGATACTCCTGAAGCTAACGTCCGTTTCAATCCCGACGCGTCTACCAACGAGGTGGCCACCCAGCAACCCACGGTCGACATTTCGGTCGCTGTCGCTACGCCTGCCGGCCTCATCACGCCCATTATCAAGCACGCTGACCAAAAGGGCATCGCCACCATTTCCGCCGAAATGAAAGCCCTCGCCGAACGTGCCCGCCTGAACAAGCTGAAGCCCGACGAGTACCAAGGCGGTACGTTCAGTATCTCCAACTTGGGCATGTTTGGCGTTAACGATTTCACGGCCGTCATTAATCCTCCCCAGGCTTGTATTCTGGCCGTCGGCGGGACTCGCCAAGTCGCCTCGCCGGCCGCTCAGGCTAAGGTCACGGATGATACCCTCGACTATTTGATTAGCGGTAAAGCAACGGCCCCGGCGCCAGCCGTCCCCGCCGCACCCATTGAGAGTGGTACATCAACTACCCCGACCCCGATAGTTGCGAGCTCCACCCCGGTGGACCTCATCGATATCTTGGCCGGTAAGGCTCCCCTACCCAGCCCGGCTCTACCGGCGTCGGCTGACCTATCGGTCAAGAACCTCATGACGGTCAGTCTCAGTATCGATGAGCGTGCGGTTGACGCCGTGTCAGCCACCAAGTTTTTGCAGCGTCTTAAGTACTACGTGGACCAGCCGGAGCGCATGCTTCTATGAGCCTTCCTTCACCTGCCTTGTGCACAATTCATATCTGGACTTTATTAAGATAATGAGTTAAAACTCAACGGTATAAACTTGCACACCCGTGCACCTTATGAGCCGCCCATCATCCACATTCATTAAACACATATGCTGAATATAATGGACGATACCACCCACAGTGTGACGCTAAAATACGGATGAATACCAACAGTGTAGCGATAAATGGTAAAATGGAATTGAATAAGCGATCGGAAGGCTGGCGATCGCAGTAGCGCTATGCACTGTCGAGTAACAAACGATCGAAAATGGAGCAACCCGATAGGGCCAGCTGGGGACCTAGGGTGGAGCGGCTCAACTATCTCGGATGTATGCTGGGCCGGCTGTGGTGTTGGTAGGAGACGAGTGGCCGTATGTGCCTGCAATTGCCTGTAACTTGAAAGCATAGACGTTGCCGAAGGTGAACCCTGCAAGTATAGGTAGAAACAAAAGCACGATCGTGCCGTACGTAGTAGTGGTGGTTCATGGGCGCCACAACCCGGATAAGGCAAAGTTTAAGGTGTGAGCGGGAAGGGCCCCACTATCTCTGACTTCCTTTAGCCAGCTAGATCGCAGAAGGTCTACATTATAGAGGCGGATACGCCACCTCATGCACGGGTGTAAGAAAAGTAGCCATCGAACAACCGAACCCACGTCTTACTCCGATCTGGTTCGTTACCGCACATACTTTCTCGGTTGTGACCCAGTTTCAAGCTTTGTGGACTTAACCATAGTCAATTCGTCCAATGAATAACAAAATCAGGCTGATATAGCGCAGTGACAATGTAACAGGATATCTGATAAATAGGAACAATAATTAGCAAGTACATATTAGGACCCATGGACATGACTAGCAGGCGTGAATTAAAAACTGTATTAAACAGGTTCGCCCAACAAATAAACCCCCAACTGTAAGCCAGAAAGCGGTGCCCAGAGACTATCCCTTCGCTATACTCAATGTGCCGTCAGAGGAGTGAAAGGTGCGTCCACATTGGAGCGACCCTGGCCATGGGATAAGCCGGTGTTTACCCGCGAGGGGCCAAGGGCTTAACAGACTGGCGCCAGCGCCCCCACTCGAGCCACTGCACGCCGTCCACCGGTCCTGGCGTAGAGCGGGGCGTACGTCCGCTCTGCCCCGGTGACCCGGAGGCCTGGCCGACAAACCACACGCGAAAAAGGACAAGAAAAGGGAGAAGCAAAAGAAG
>JANBPT010001234.1:0-12000 GCA_027575765.1 Tieghemiomyces parasiticus | reverse complement strand
TCGCCGCCGCCATCGCTACCGTGACGACGAGGCTGGTGACCACCGCCGCCGGCGTGACCGGTCTCCTGACCGCTATCACCGGGATGATGAGGGTCGCAGCGCTCGTCGTGAAGCGTCGCGGTCGTCGTCGGAGACCGCCAGTAAGCCGAAGCCTCAATCGGCCGCTGAACCTGCTGGCGAGAACGAGGACCCTTCACTCGAGCCCGGTGAGTGCCGTGACTAGATTATTCTCGCCCGCCTCCATACGATAGAAAAGCTGGACTCTGTAAAGGCAGGTAATGTAGTCCTTGGTTAGGGTTCCGGGTCGGCTGCGTCCTAAAGTAAGAATGTGGATACGCAGCAACTGCGGCCGGGCCTGGTCTCGCCACCTTTCGACTCCCCCATTCGCGTTATCCTCTCATATACTCTACAGACAGAAGATTCTCGTCCACACTCACATCAGTGTTTGTGATTGCAACCATTTAGCTAAGTAACACCTCCATTCCATAGTCTGACTCGACATGAAATTGATCGGAAGATAAGTAGCAGCTGCACGGGCTTCACCGAAATGTAGTTCGTCACTCTTTTTTTTTTTTGCTTTTCCCTAGTAGTTAATGTTATAAACCTTCCACCGATATCGACCCTACACGTCAGGCTAAACGGACGGCTGCTAGGTTATGATCATGCCATGAGAGCTGCCCTTCGACAAGCCAAAAATATAGAGTGACTGAGCAAACCGTTGGCGTATAATTTCCATGATGCGTAATGGGTAGTTCGTACGACGGATTTAACGCTACAAGGGCTGATGATCAATGTGCCCCACAGGGTTGTTGAAGTGAGTAAGCACACCGCTACTCACCATTCCTAGCTAATCAGACTAGTCAGCGGATGGTCTAGGTAGGGTGGGGGCAGCATCGGGGCTATGCTGCTTCTGACGGAAATTCCGGCGTGCCTTGAGCTGTAGGTGGAGCGGTAAGCGGGACAACAATATATATCGAGTAGTGGGTTACATGCCGCTGACACAATATTAGACGTACCTGACCAATTCCTATCGAGAATTACCGAAACCCGCCAGTGGGCGCAGGGACCGGCTTCACCGACCCCTCGGCCGATGGGCACTTACGAATTCCTTCTTGCATTCCTTGTACGTTTCAAAGAACTCCACGCAGGCTTGTCGGTTTGTCTGATTTCGTTCCAGGCATTCTAGACTTTGGCGTGATTCAAACTCGCAGGGATTCAGATATACCGTGGAGGCCTTGTTGTCAAATTGGGTAAGGGTCGGTCGCGAGGACATGGTAGGCAGTGACGGTAGTGGAATGGGGACGATTCGGTGTGAGGATACAGCAAGTGAATGGGTTGGTGGTGGAATGGTAAACTATTAAACCGGAATGAGGAAGGAATGAGGCAGGCCTTTGGGGTGTGCGAAATCTACCCCAGTAGGAGAGAGCGGGGCCTTGGGCCACACCAAGGCTGCCAGCGGAGGACCATTGAGAAGCGGAGGGAAGCTAAACCATTTTTTGTGATTGGGTCTGGGCCGCCTGGGCACTCGTCTCTTTTTAGACGAGGGCCTCAAATACATCACCGTCAGTGGCCACTTGGCTCCTTGAGCCCATGATCTGGATAAATCCCAAGAGAAGCCGTTAATCCTCACATTATATACACTCGTTGTTCCTTGTGCCGAAAAGCAACGGGTAGACACTTCCCATGATATATATTGCCGCTAACTTCAGAAATCCACACACCTGCGCAGCATCTGAGAGGCTTAATATTGGGGGGGGGGAGGGGGTTAAATACACGGTTAACAAGGAGAAGGTTGAAATCGATGGGCCAATATTTAGTACAAAAAAGAGGAGGCGAGCGCGGTGGCCAATGATCGCAGCAAAGTTCTCGGGGTATTAGGGCTTCGTGCCTCTAGCCTTGGCCTGCAGTACATCGAGGATACGGAGCACGGCCTTCTCTTCCAAGCCGTTCCAGAGCTCGTACATTGTGATCATGTCCTGGACAATCTCCAGCACCTGAATGTAATAATAGGGCAGGTTAAAATGATCGGTGGCAAGGTTAGCCACGGTGCCGTTGTTATTAGCGGAGAGGGGATGTGACTGCCTATCTCATGTGCTCCGGGTTCCCAGGAAGCGGTTGGCAACACGTCCCTTTCCCCCACAGTCGGTCTAAATATCGGTGAGAGCAGCGGGTGGTACCTACCTTAACCATGTCCACGTTCAGGCGCGCAAACCAGGTTTTGATGTGCTTATTGGTGTGGGTCTGGTGATGCACGCAGTTAATGTAGACTGCGGCAACGGCTATTAAATGGGGCGGGTAGATGAGGCATGCATCGCTACGTAGGCTGTCGTTGGTGATGAACCTAAAGACATGCCAGAGTAAGAGTACACAGACAAAACGGAATTTTTTTTTTTTGGGGGGGGTAGATTAGCTACGCGGTGCAGGGAAGGGGATTCAAAATTCGTCTCGTAGTTTCCATGGGCGGTCAAACATGACGAAACAACTTACCAAGCGCTCTGGAGATGGGCCCGATCAAGGGCCAAATCGTCCATGATCCTGCCAATAGGCGGCGGTGAGAGGGGGGTTGACAGTTGGGAGGGGTTGAGGTTGGTTAATCGGCATGCCATTAGTTCTTAGACACTGTCCGGCCAAACAGAGCGGGACGTATGCCCGGTCAGCGACCTAGAACAAACGCGAACTCTCCCACTTACTTAGTCAGGGTGCGGTATGGATGGTACACGATCATATAAAAGTTCAGATCCTCAAGAAGATAGCATTCGAACTCAGCAATGTCGCAGGGGTCATACTTAAAGGGTATCTTGCTGGCTGGAGTACGGCACCACGTTCGCAGGGCGGAGAGTTGTCCCCAGATGGCGAGAGATGACAGTTAGGTAAATAATAACTCGCTGGTTCCGGATGATTCAAGTCATATTGACTATGTAGGAGAAAGGCTACGGATTATCAGTCTGCAAGAAAGCTAGCTGGCATCTCGGCAGAGAGGCTTCGAGGGGAAGGGAGGGAGGACCTACCAGCTAGAAAGTTACGCGTCTCGGTGTGGATCATCTTGAGGTGATGGGGTAGTTCCTCCACTTTAGCGGCGAGATACAGAGAGGTTGCCGTCGTCAGAAATGGATCCGTGTTATGGAATGAATTCCTGAACAATAGCGTACGGTGGAGGCGGTCACCAGGAGTGTAAAGTTGATGAGTAAGTTAGGGTAGGTTGACTGGTCAGGTCAACCCGACCAGCCGCCCCCGCGTATTGAAAAGGCGGGGTATACATTGCTGCCTAAGTGCTCGGAACCCGAAGCGATACCTACTTGATGTAAAATCGCTTAAAGAAAACCACGGCCGTAGCGTTAATACCCTGCCGCAAACGCAGCTTCTTGCCAATACTGTGAATAACTTGTAGCGGGATGGAAGGTGATAGAGACGGGGGACGGTGAGTGGACAGATGTAGGATGGGACCTGCACCGGGGCTCGGTTCAACCCCCGGAGATAATTACAGGCGAAAAGTAGGGATACTCTCCCCTCGCGCCGGCGCCATGGCAGAGCTCTGGGACCTACGGTTCGCAAAGTAAATGTGCAGACGCAGCACGTCGGTATAGTCGATGATGGCGAGGTCATCCTGTCGGCTCTGCAGCAGCTGAGTCCGGGTTACCGTCCAGTGATTTCTGGGTGAGCGGTACAGGTAACCAGGGGGGTAGGCGAGCGGGTTATTGATATAGCACGGGGCAATGCCCCACAGGCTGGTTTGTACGAACAAATGACCGGAGGGGATCGAGTGGGCTCCGAGGACAGTGTGGAGCCGCATCCGCGCAGTGTACATGGCGGACTGGCGACCTACCTCTGCGAGGATTCCCAGTAGTTGGCGGACATGGTGAGTAGGCAATAGGAGCAGCTATGGACAGCCGGCAGGGCAGATTTACAGCTAGTGTAGAAATCGAATAAAACGGCTAGGGTATCACAATGGTACCTGCAAGCTAGGTCAAGTAGTGAGGTGGGGATGGAGAGTGGTGCCAATGCCTTGCCGGAAGAGCTGGGCAGGAACCAACGGCATCAACCACTACGGAGACACTCCTGCGGGGCTCCTCCACCCATTCTGCGTTTCATGGCATTCCCGCGATTCCTCCCTCGCCCATAAGTGAACGAGCAGACTACTTCCGTGGCCCCCTCCTCCAGGACCGCGCAGGTACCCTCTCAGGCCTGGACATCTAACAAGCCGCACCGTGGCCCTGGCTGGTGTGTGAACGTTTGGCGACGGGATTTTTTTGGTTGGCCATCCGCTCTGTTCAACGGTCACACTTCGTTTCGTTTACAATCCACTTGTAGAGGTCTATTCACTTCGTTGTTTTCGCATCCCCTAACCCTTTTTTCGGTTTGCTTGCTGGACCTTTCCGCCCCGTTTGGACCTGGCAACGTACGACCTACTCTCCCGCCTCCCCATTGCCACCGCCTTGATCTCCCCACCATGGACATCAGCACGCCCCTGTCCGTGAACGGTTCACCTACACAGACGACCGTCGCCTCTACCAACCCTCGTGTAGATATGGAGGTAGACGAGCGATCAGCCTCCCTCGCTACCGGCGCAGCGGAGGGCGACGAAGAAGACCCTGCCGCAGAGGAGCCGGGCGCCAGAGGTTTGACGGCCCAGAGCGGTGGTTGCGAACTGCCGCTGGCTCGCGTCCGGAAGGTCATTAAGGAAGACCGGGATATCCACATGTGCCAGGCCGACGCCGTCTATGCCATTGCCCTTGCTGCAGTAAGTTATGGTGATCCGCCAGCCATGGTGCCAGTCGGGGGCCCTATTCTTGCATGATCGGTACTCAGCTGCGACTGCCGAATTTTGTACATTAAGCCAGGGCGGTGCCCTGACCTCCGTAGCCCTAATGATCCCAGGTTAACGCTGCCCCATGCGCTTCTGATGTTCTCCTGCCACCAGCAAAAATTTATCGAAGACCTAGCGGAGTCAGCCGCTCAGGCGTCGCAAGAACAGAAGCG
This sequence comes from Tieghemiomyces parasiticus, assembly GCA_027575765.1. Classification (NCBI taxonomy): domain Eukaryota; kingdom Fungi; phylum Kickxellomycota; class Dimargaritomycetes; order Dimargaritales; family Dimargaritaceae; genus Tieghemiomyces; species Tieghemiomyces parasiticus. The sequence continues at coordinate 7,023 of JANBPT010001234.1, read as the reverse complement.
GAAAACCGTGGCCTACAAAGACCTAGGTAAGTCACCTCGGGTTCTCGGAATCGAGAACCCATACCTACTGATACATGACACATGCGCTTGGTTAGCCGGCGTCGAATCCGTACCCAGCCAATACGCACGTACCGGGGCTGCTACAGTTAACGAGTTACTAACTCCCAGCTGTTGCTAAATCGCCCTACCACGGGACTGGCCATGCCCACTATAGTCAACGTGGTCTCCGACAACATGCGGCTGGACTTTGTAGCCGGTAAGTGTAGATGCGGTGACATGCCAGCGGCTTATGGCGGACGTACGTAATCCAAAATTGACATTGTGCCTAACTCGCGCCTGACAACGCTGCCCTGCCGACACTATAACGCAGACATCATTCCCGCCGCTGTCCCAATGCAGAAGGCGCTGGAGCGTCGCAAGGCCGACGAGGGCCGTTCCGGGGCGTGACTTTGACCTACTTCGCCGAGTCGTTTATATTATTCATTGGCCAATGTAACCTCTACCGGTCAGCCTTATTAGCGCCTACCTGGGCCACGGCCATCGTAATTATTGGTTGCCGGTGAGGCCCTGTATCTTTTGTCATTAAATATCCAGCCGAGTGGTATGTATACCCACCTCTCGCCCCGTCGCATAAGTATGTCCAAGTCGTCCAGCCTACACCGTTCCGGAGCAGCCCTGCGGTCAATACGGAACTGCCAGAGCTGAAACGGCTGGCAGCCGCTTGTCACATCTCGGACGCGTCGCAAATGGTCGCTATTTACCCTGGATGCCAAGGGTCACAGCGAGGCGGCGGATGCGAGTTGCAGTGAGGCTAAGGTTTTGCAAAACCAATAATTGGGACTTAATGGGGACGATCGCTAGGTTTGAGCCAACACGAAGTACGGCATCACTAAACCACTCCAGGCCAGCAATGCCCTCTCTCTCCCCCCTACAGCTTATTCTGCAACTGCCGTATGAGCGGTCTTAACCTCCCATGCCCTACTTTTTTTTTTTTTTTTGCTACGCCACTTGGCAGCAGAGCTACACCCACGTTATTCCGTCTTTGGTCGCCCCCCCGCGGACGAAGGGTAGCAATCCAGTGGCATACGCGCGCGTAAGCTAGTAGTGTCCACCTCGCCGCTATCGTCCCTAATTGCTTGCCCAAGGGTGACCTATTCTACTGGTTCCACCGATCTGGAAACTTTAACTCGCCATTACCGTTTCCCTTCGTCGCTCTCGACTCCCCTACTCTCTTGAATGTTGCGGTGTGTGCCTCTATCCCATTTTCAGTCTTCCCCTGCCTGCTCCTTTTCATCTGTTCCTACTTCTTCGTTGTTCTCATTTTCAGCCGCCCAACTCATCCCTTCGCTTTTAGTCTGATATTATACACGTTCCGGTCTTCGTATAACGCGACCAGTCCGCATTGAATCGGTCCACGTTTGCTAAGCGTACTACATGTTTAAACGGCTCACTGCTCTTAACATCTGAAAGCTGACCGTCTCTTAGATAGTTAGATCCACGCGGATCCCGTTTCGCACCCGACCCCGATACACTCCGTGTCACTTTGCCTCAGCCTACTGCTAGTATTGTTGACACGTTCATAGCCTCCCCGCACTACTTACTGAGCCGACCAGCATCAAGACCGCCAGAAACACTCAAATTTTCGTCACATTCCTCCAATCTCAATCTCTCGCGCCTTTGTACTTCGCAGTTTCATATTTTTTGGTAGGTTTCTCTGTTTCATTTTTGTCCCTTAGTTACTTATTAGATAGCTATTTCCCTTGCGCCACATTCCTCGCCCCTTCTCGTTGATACTTACGAACCGTAGACGCGGAACTATGCCGACACGCCACACATTGCGCCGACCTCTGGGGACGACCCACCTGCTACTCGCCGGCTTCCTCACTCCAAATACCTTTCTGCTGATGAGCTCCTAATTTTTTTTACCCTACTTTAGATAACGGCCTTTCTACTCTACGCATGGTTGGTTTGTAGCCAGTACAGCACCCTTTCTAATTTCTCCTGGAGTGACCCTCTCTCTCTGTCTCCAAATAGTTTTGACTTTTCATGTATTTAGCACCTCGATTCAATATGAATATGTCACCGTCGCCAGGCCTGTGCTGTCACTCTTGTCGATAAGAATCAGTGAGCGCCCTTTGCCGCCATGCCTCCTCCCTTATTTACAATGGCCATTCTGTGGTACAACTGCGGCTCGCGGACCATGAGATAACGTACAACATCGCCTAACCACTCCTTTATCTCCAACTTCCCACCTCTCCCACCCAACTGTAGAATCACCCGAGCCCCGTATTCCCTGTCGGCTTTACTCATTTTTACCCGCTCCTTCCACCCAATCAAGATGTCCTACGATGACCGCGCCCCCGCTCGCCACTCGGATTATCCGCCCGGCGATAGCTACCGCCACAGGTCCCGGGACCGCAACGAAGGCCGAAGCCGTGACCGCCGCAGTCGCAGTCCGGGCCGCCGTGACGACTATTCGCGTTCACCCCGCCGTACCCAGCCCGCCGCGGACGGCGACCACTATGTCCCCAACTATGACCGCGAAGGGTATACCCCTGCTCCCCGTTACAAGGACCGCCCCGAGGCTAGCTACGGCGACGGAGCCGGGCTCTACGGCCGCCATCCAGGCGACAGCCGTCGGGATCTCGACAGCCCCATGGATGCCGGCTATGATGATTACGGCCGCGCGTCCGGCCGAACGGGTTCCCGTGGTGCTCCGGTCGATCCAGCTAAGCTAGATTACATGGTTACCTTAAAGTACTTCACCGACTACCACCGCTCACGGGCGGGTAAACACTACGACGCCGACGAGGTGGACGACAAGTACCAGCTTTATAAGCAGGATTTCCGCCGCCGCCAGCACCAAGAGTTCTTCAACGCCCACAAGGACGACGACTGGTTTGTGGAGCGGTACCAGCCCGCCGCCCGCGCCACGCGCCAGGTCGAGCTCGCCCGGAGCAAGATCCCCCGCTACGAAGCGTACATGGCCGACCTGGCCGCGGGCCAGCTAGACGACCTCAACCTAGATGAGGCGCCCCAACCTCCATCCGCCGCCATGGACGAAGACACCGCCGGCCGCGACCACCGCCCCGGCGGCGCGAGCAACGCTGAGGCAGCAGCGACAGATGAGGAAACCTGGATACTATTCATTAAGACCATCCCGCCCAGCATCAGTCGCCGGCGTCTTGAGGATCTATGCGCAATGGCTGATGGGTACCAGTACTTAGCCCTTTCGGAACCCATTGCAGCCCGCAAGTTCCACCGCTTCGGTTGGGTCAAGTTTGTCAAGGGTACTGATATGGAACGGGCTCAAACGCAGTTGGATCGAGCCAAGATTGACGAGTTCCAGTTCCACTTTGGTCACCACCGCTCTGCTGCCACCCACGCTAGCCGAGGGGCCTTCGACGTGACCAACACCCCTGAGCGCCTAGAGCATGATGCGGTCACTGCCCAGCGCCTAATCGAAACGCTGGATGCCGAGGCCAACGCTGCCTTACGCACCACCCCAGAGACGGTTGCCCCAGTGTTCGACGGCAATCACCTGGTTAACGAACGAACGGCAGTCCTTGGAGATCGCTCTCCCGTGTCGCCGTCCCGAGCGGAGTCGGACGCCCCAGACCTGCGTGCGGTCAAGCGCCGCCTCGACCTACGCCTTGAGTATCTGCGCCGCGTGCACCTATACTGCTACTACTGCGGGACTGAGTGCGAGAGTCAGGAGGACTTTGTGCGCAAGTGTGGCACCCAGCACTACCGTCGGGTACCTGCGGGCGGCGCGATTAATCGGTCGCAGGCAGCGCTCAACTTCCTGGCAGGTCTCGACGACAAGTTGGCGCAGCGCATCTCACCACCCACAGGGGCTGAGTTGGCACGAATGGGCGGCCGCGACCTTGATGAGGAACTGGAATCCGCTGCTAGCAATCACATCGAGAAAATCGAGGAGGGCAAGTTCCGGTGCGCGCTTTGCAGTAAGCTGTTCAAGGGTCAGTCGTTTGTCGTTAAGCACATACGCAACAAACACCCGGACGCCATCAAGCTTGGTGACATAGAGGATGAGGTAGCCTTCTTTAACCACTGCGTCCGTGATGCCCGCCGGTTCCAGGCCCAGGCCTCCGGCGGCATGCCTGGGCAGGTCCCGGGGTACCTCGCCTACATCTCGCCTTATCAGTCGCCTTCCCATATGATGATGATGGGCGGCGGAGGGCCTGGTGGATATCCGGCGATGCCCTTTGGTCTACCTCCCATTAGCCAGCGTCTCGGGAACGGTGGCAATCCGCGTGGGGCCCCCATGATGCCCGGGATGATGCCCAACGCCGCCATGTTTATGGGGGCTCCCCCGGGATTCGGCATGAACCCAGCGATGATGGGAATGATGGCCGGCGGAAACGGGTCCCCGTGGATGGGCGGCGGTTATGGACATCCAGGAAATGGTGGCTTCTACCGCGGCAACCGGTCAGCCTCTTCGGGTGGCATGATGGGCGGCGGCGGTTACGGTCGGTCTCCAGGGGGTGGCGACGGTACCATGTTGCCAGGTAATGGTGGTAGTCCTTCACCTATGGTGCCACTTCCTCCGCCACCGGGCGTCCGAGCCGATCCTCGTCAGATGCGGTCGTATGTTGACCTGGACGCACCCGCCCAAGGCGATGCCGACGGTGGTAACTCGTTTCTTTAGACAGTGTAACAGACTACCGGTCAGCATTATTAGTGATCATGTTTCTTTCTGGCCATGCATGACTATCGATGTATCGCTTTGCCGGCGGTTTAGGGCTAGCTCTGCGCAGAACTGGTGCATACCGACTTCAATTAAACGCGTCTTTCTGTTTATTTGTTACTACGAATTTGTTCACGAGCCGATTGTCCATAGTTACAGGAGGAAAGGATGATATTGGTTGGGGGATCCATCATGATAAAATGTTTCGAACAAGCGAGAAGAGCACAGGTGGAATCTCCTATATCCTTTCCAGCCTCCCTGCTAACTGTAACGTTGAGTCTATGGCTATTGGGATTGAATCCAAGGAGCTGCCTTCTTCCAAGTTTACATTCCCTGGAAAGAATTCACATCTGCGACTCTTATAACAAAGGTAGTAATATTCGTCAGATTATACTAAATCTTAAGAGCCGATTTCATAATGTCATATATATCTAAGCAAACTGATCAATTAAAGCAAGGTTTTACAATCAGTTACAGCAGCAGTTTCAAATATTATGCAATCGGAGCGTAAATCTATTATCGGTGCAGAATTGCGACAAAAAGGTCGTTGAGCGGAGTGGGATTCGAACCCACGCCTCCGGAGAGATCACGGCCTTAACGTGACGCCTTAGACCGCTCGGCCATCCGCCCTTCGATGTTGTAATGTTTTTGACAGGGATTGCGACTAACTAGGGTTGGGATCGAAAACGTCTGGTAAGATGATAAGGAGAATAAAGGTAGGAAACCAACTGCCGTTCCAAGAAGAGGAAACTGGCCTGGTATTTATTCATGTTTTAATACTACTGTAGACATACCCTTGTGCACATAGGCTGGGTTGTTCAGATCAAAGATAAAGGCAGTTCAATGCTATCATAGTTTGGTAAGTGAATTGGTTATAATAAGCTGGGATTCCTACAGTGATCCTAAAAACAGCCTTGGTTGATTGCTCCATCACAATGTTGTGGAGTCCAGATGAACTTAGCACTCCTGAAGATTCCTGGTGGGCAGACACAGTTCGAGCAAGCCACCAGATTGCATTAGCGCACCTGCAGCCCAGCAGATGAACCAAATGGTGACACCAAGACATGGGAAAGCCAATACAGGTTGAGTATATGGTCAGGCCATTTCTCCCACCAATGATGGGCCAATTTCCCAGGGCTTGGTCCAACACCAACTTTTCAATTATCTAGCCAAAAACATTTTGATTAATGGTGTAACTAGAGGGTCACCAAAGTTAGGCAATCAAAACAAGAACAACTTAAGTTTAGTATCCTATATATACCCAGCACAACAGTATGTCTAGGTTCTGGGAGTGTTTTTCCCTGCCCTGCCTTGGGGTACCCAGTTCCTTATTTAAACCAGTTTATATATCTATTCTTCACATAATTGTTGGGCGCGGGCTATGATCTGTCTCTAAAGGTAAGATGCAAATGAGAAAAATAAAAATAAAAACAGAAAATTGTTGCGATTTTTATAGAATAGAAGAAAGGTCAGAAAAAGCTGTTGTTTATTCATAGGGCCCAACTTTGGCCCATTTTATACTGATTATTGGACGTCTAACTGATGTCTGGTTATGATAAAGACAATAGGCTTTTTCATTTTGCAATCAATGGAAGCTAGAGATATTGATAAACTTGGCCTAGGCATCACAAGGCTTTGGTTACAGTCCTCTGGTGGTTGACGTTGATAAAACCAGTTGTTGATTAGCTGTGGCTAACCACAACATAATTGTGGAGCTCAGATAGTATCTGGACTCCTGAAGATTCCTGGCAGGTAGGCACAACTAGCCAGATGCGCTAACACATTGTTAACCCTATCAGGGAATGCAAATACGCCTCCAAAAGACATGGGAAAATCCCCACACATGTAGAGTGTAGATCCAGCCAACCTCCCACCAGTGGGCAGCAGGATTTCCCATGGCTTTAGATTCATACTTTTTGATTATACACATTTCATACTTTTTGATTTAATTAGTTTCATCATGGGTTGCCAATAAGTTTTCCACCAGCCTACAACAACTGAGGTGACCAAAACTATGGTTTAGGGAACATATTCTATTTTATCATATATAAGGCCTTAGCTTTTACACCTAATAGCTCGGGGAGTGTTTTTCCCTACCCTGCCTTGGGGTACCTAGTTCTTTATAAAAATCATTTTACTTGTTTATTCTTCCAGAAATGTGGTGCTAGGCTCTGGGCAAGGGTTTTTGGTTAGGCCATACGCAACAACGGTCTGGGCCTAACATCCGGAGAAATAGCATTGTTTACAATAACAGTTAGAAGTAAATAGTATGGGATTGCATTTGTTGACAATAGGGAAAATAATGATTTAATAAA
>JANBPT010001233.1:0-12012 GCA_027575765.1 Tieghemiomyces parasiticus | reverse complement strand
CTTGGCTCAGTTGGCAGAGCGTGTGCCTAGTAAGCACAAGGTCATCAGTTCGATTCTGGTAGAAGGCATTCATTTTTGAGGAGTGTTTTTAAAACGACTTCCGTCAAGATTCGCTGTGTCCACTTCCTTTATGGGTATGATATGGATGCTTCAGTTACGTACGTTTCACCCGTGCTTTGTAGGAATACATCTACCTAGCAAGCGGAAAGCTGAGTCTTCACTCATTATTCAGCTCCTGCCACAATTAACGCTGCCCTTCACTCCGGAGAACCCTAGTATCAAGGTACCTCTGATATACCTGAGCAGCCCAAGGGGGCAAGTAGTATACGGTTACTGAGGATAACCCCATATACCACCTAACCTTGTTTCCCGAGTGAGTAAACCGACGCTTTCGAATGTTAATGCAGGCACGGTTGAGAGGGGTCAAACGTTCCGATCTTTCCGGGATAGCCAGCATTGACAATACAAATGCATTCCCTTACCCATGTCGATACCACTGAATTAGATGCAGTGGAGGAGTGACCCCATGTGGTGTGAACCCTATACTGTTACAGTACCACTTCCCACGGAAGGGCCGGGCGGCGTATCGTACGATAATTATTTTTCAGATGCGACCTTATCGTTCATTGGGATGGTTGGACAAGAAATGGTCGGTCTTTCAGCGGTGAGTTCAGGGGTAAGCCGGCCGAGCCGAGTGGTTCACTATATAGACCTCTGTCGGCCTGGGCAAAGACTTAAGCTTGCCTCTATCCTTACTACGCGCATCTTCTGCTCTACTTGACTGTTAACTGCCTTCCATTATCCTCGTCCCCCTCCTGCCCTTTGCTTGCAACTCCCCCTCCCTCGTTTTACGCCATGGCTACCAGTAAGCAACAATTCATTGACTTCTTCCCCCGACTCGTGGCCGACCTGCTTCGCGACTTGGATGAACTCGAGGCCCTACCTGAGAGCAAGGCCTGGATCAAACGGGTGCTAGAACTCAATGTCCAGGGCGGTAAAATGAACCGCGGTCTCTCGGTGGTTGACGCCCTGGCCGTGCTTCGATTCCGGGCTGGGACCGAATTGACCACCGCCGACCGTGAGCGGGCCACCATCCTGGGTTGGTGCATTGAGCTCCTCCAGGCCTTCTTCCTCATCTCGGACGATATCATGGACGCGTCTATTACCCGCCGGGGCCAGCCCTGTTGGTACCGTCGGCCGGAGGTCGGTATGATCGCCATCAATGACGCCTTCATTATCGAGATGTTCATCTACCGTATCCTCAAGAAGTACTTCCGTGCCGATGCGTTCTACATTGACCTGGTCGAACTGGTCCAGGACGTGACGTTCAAGACCGAGCTGGGTCAAAACCTAGACCTCATCACCGCCCCCGAGGACGATGTGGATCTCAACCGGTTCTCCATGGACAAGTACCGGTACATTGTGCGGTTCAAGACCGCTTACTATTCGTTCGTGCTTCCGGTCGCCATGGCCCTCATGCTGGCCGGTATCCAGGATCCGAAGGCGTTTCAGCAGGCCGAGGCCATCCTGCTACCGCTGGGCGAGTACTTCCAGATCCAGGATGACTTTCTAGACTGCTACGGTACCCCCGAGATGATCGGTAAGATCGGGACTGATATCGAAGATAACAAGTGTTCCTGGCTCATCAACCAGGCCCTCCTCCTCGCCAATCCTGACCAGAAGTCCCAACTGCACCAGCACTACGGCAAACGCAACGCCGAGGACGTAGCGGCCGTAAAGGCCATCTACCAGGACCTTGGACTTAAACAGCGGTTCCATGACTATGAGTCCCAGAGCCACACTGATATCATCGGGCTAATTAAGGCGGTTGACCCGGCTTTAGTACCCCACCAGATCTTCTTAGATTACATGAGCAAGATTTACAGGCGGACCAAATGACGGGTTCAAAGTGAAGATGACGAGAGAGAGGAAAAAATGGCATGTAGTGGTCGGCCATAGTATCACGATGACACTGCCTACTCAATAAATCCTTTATACTGTCTCTGTTGGTACGATTGAACGTACCACCAGCATCCCAACTAATGGATAGGGGGAAGTCTGGTAGATTGTTACTCATCACCATGTCAAGTTTTGATATAGAGTATGAGGATTTTGAGTCAGGGCTCAGGTGCATTAGATATAAGAGGGTCACATTGGCTTTGGCCGTTTCAGCAATGAGACCCAATGCTATCTATATAGGGGGGGGTGATGTCAGTGCTACGTTTTAGCTTCTCCATAGTATGTTGATCACCGCAGCTGCCAACTGCATCCCTGGTGGGTTAGCTATCCAGCAGTGCATATGTCGAGTTGTGCTCTCTACCCTCATACCTAGCCTCGTACCAGCATTTTGACGACCGTAGTTAAGGATTCGATATTCATTGACATTTGCCTGCCGTACTATATACAGACACGCTTTGCTACACTGCACCATATATTACTTACTCGTGGATTAACTGTGATATGACGTGTCCTGTGACTCAGATTGCTGCGGCTAACGCTGGTTGTATATAGAGTATCTGGCCATTCTGTTGTCATGGCAATTATCTGTGGCAGTGGGACCTGAGGGGAGGTCCTAACGGATTAACCCCTATGGTCACCCCCTTACTCCCAACCATTGTGGCTCACCGGTCGGGCAGCCCGCCGAGTCGCAACCAGATTACAACACCCCTAGAGGACATAGGAAGAGGGGTTGGGCGGAAGGCCCGAACCTCTCTCTCTCATATTCTACTGTTTTCCTTTATTTCCTTTTTGTTCATCTCCACGGTGTCCCGTGCACTCTACTTTCCCCCGTTTGGCCTTGTTGGCTCCACCACTCATAGGCAGCTAAGTCTTCAATAAAGCTCCGCCTGACTCATATCATTTAGACAGGTGTGTGGCTTCACTACACCGCTAATTCGACAATCCGTCAAAAGCTTTAATATGATTATGGTCAAGTTGGGCCCATAACTACTGCTCATCCAGATGATGGAGGACATGTCCACGTTTAGGATTACTTTGTGACTAAAAACAGTGCGGGGATTTCAGGGCAACCGTCTACACATACAGTATAAACTGCAGCAGATGAATCTTCAGATTGCCAACTGCAAACCTGGGTAAATCAACAGTAGCCCTGAGTAAGAGAGCAGCAAGTGCACCAACTGGTAGCAACTTGATGAAGAATATGCAGGAGTCGACCTGGTAAAATCATCTAAAACTCGGATGTTGGATCAAGTAGGTCATTGTGACAGAATCATCTATTGGTATTATGGATAAAAATATACTGAATAGTACAGTATAATACAGAATTATATGGTGCAGGGACTCAGCATTGGATAAAGAAGGGAAAACTGCAAAATGAGTAATGAAACTCTACTGAAGAAAACGCAACCAATGACAAGATTGGTACTAATGAACGAATTGGCAGTATATCTGCAAGAGCAATCACACAAATTTTACCTGACAAGAAGGGCATAAACGTAATGGCTCAATGAGAAATTAAAAGAAGATATAATGGTACAACTGGTGCTCAAAAATTGGACAAATAACATATAATTACTGAGCCCTTAGTGACACCCATGGCCTCAGATAATACAATTACTTTATGACTGATCTGCAGCATCAGTCACAGTATCCACATCAGGACCATCGTGCTTATAATTTAGTAGTTGTGCAATATAATGAAAACAAAAACTCTGCAAAGCATACTAGTCTACAAAGTCTGATATAGCTTCCAAAAGGGCCTCTGACAAGCTGTTGAGGGCCCAAAGGTGTACAGCCGGATGCAGGGAATCCGAATCTGTAATGCAAAGTAAGCAGATGACTATTCACAAAGATAAAGCCCGTAAATGATTGTATACACTACCTGTGTATAACAATAAATGATTTTAGGGAAATATTGCTATCGTAGATTTATTATGGAATAGTGGCAAATGATGGCACTACGGGATCTGAATAGCGGGAAAAAGCTGCTAGGCCCGGTGTTGCATACTTGGGCCCGGCTTTTATACTGCTGTACTAAACCAATCTAAGCTACTATTGGCGGATGGCTTTCTGAGGCCCCAGTCTCTTCAGGACTGCTCCCAGGGGTCACCTTACCTATGTTCTTGCTTTTACTTATTGGGAGCTATAAGTGCGGTCTATTTCAACTCCTCAAAGGTAGAAGCTGCGCTCGGCTTCGCAATTGTTGTGGTTAGCAGTAGCTCACCACAGCCGATTTTATCAGTGCCCCGTAACCTGAAGCTCGCTCACCAAAGCACTTGGTAGCATTGGGCGAGTTTATCTTTTTGTTTCTGATAGAATAACTCACAGACGAATAGGTTACTATCTTTGATTAATACCAAACGTCGAACTGACGTCAGGTACCTAGTAAAAAACGAGGTCTGTCAAACCTCTCCGAATAAAGGATACCTTTTTCTCGACCTTTTACTTCTTGCGATTGATTTCCAGTTTCCTTTTCTTTTAATCCTTCAAGCCCTATCGATTTCGGGGGTATTTAGGACAAAGCACAACACAATTTGTGATGAGGGCGCCTCTACCGGCGCCCACCAACTCCCCCCCCCCGATGCTCCAACTCATGATAATCGCGGGATACCTATAGTCCGCCAGTCTATCACAGGCTAATAAATTTTCTTTTTTTTATATCATATCATCTACGCCATTAACATTGATCCAACGAACCCCTATTATTCAATGATTAACTCCGCCTTACTATACCTTCTGTAACCATTACGTTATTCTCTTTACAACTAAGGTATAATTCTCTGATTACCAATTCTACCATTCTTATATAAGGACACCAGTTTGGCACTCCATAAAAAAACAAGAAGAAATTATCGATTATTCCTTCATAATAACACTTAATATTCGTTAAAACCTGATACACCATGACATTTTCATTCATCCGATATGGTCCAACGGTTAGGATCCCACGCTTTCACCGTGGTGGTCGGGGTTCGATTCCCCGTATCGGAGATCATTTTTTGCATATCCTCTCTTTATTTTTTAACCGGTGCGGCATCTACTAACGCCAGGCTTCCGCACCGCCAGGCCTTTGCCGTGTACAATACGACTCAAGGCTGGGTGCACATTGACCAACTTCTCAGCTTCTATTGGGCTATTTAGACGAGCGGGAGCTTCTAAGGGATGTGGCTGATTTACTGCGGCAGTGTGGTGGGGGGGGCCACGTAGGCCGTTTCTCGCCCAACGCCTGGAGCATTACGTAGGGAAGTAGGACACATTGTTCGTGGCTTTGGTGGTTCTCGACTGCTCACTAGGAGGCACCTTGGCGTTCCGTACCAAACTTCTACCTACTAGGCCATGCTTATTCGAGTTCGCTTGTTGCCGTTTTGTCATAATAATTTTGCCGGTCTTAACTCTACTGAAGCCATCCACCATTCATACTCGCTAACCGCTATCTCAACATTTCCCCCCCCCCTCCACCTCCTATTTTGTACCCTCTAGTACCTTTCTCTCCACCATTCTTGCGAGGCTTGCTCAGAAACCCAAACGACATGTCAGGCCCAACGCCATCCACCCCGAATGTCCGGCAGATTAATGAGACCACCTGTCGGAATCTGTCGTACTTTAAAGGTGCGTCTGCAGACACGACAGGAAGTTGTTTTTTATGTCTACGTTGACCCCACGGACAGTTGTCTGTGCAGGCTACAGGGAAGCCGACCTACGTTGATGGCACGCAACCGGATACTAGAAAAAGGAAGAAGAAAAAAATGTAACCCTCCTTTCCCTGATGCCCTTGCCGGTTCCCTCCCTCCCCTACCCCGAATAGAGTATATGAAGGAACTGCGTAAAATTGACGATAACATCATGCTCCGGATGAACAAGACAGACACGCACTCCAACGCCGCGTGCGCCGAGTTTTTCCACCACCTGTCCAAGGCCTATGTCCAACGGGAGCAGGCTGTGAATTACTGTCTAGAGGTGATTAACAGAGAGGAGGGAGGATGCTCTTCCACTGTACTATAACGTAGGAAACCTTACGGCGGGTTGATTGGCATGTGTATCAGTAAGCGTATCTAACGCCAGTCGGTCAATGATTGTAATCCCGTTCCAACTCACATTTAGGTTCTCGACCGCGGACTGGATAAACAGAACGATGCCCTAGCCAAAAACCCAGGTGATAACGATCTCAAGAACAAGCTTTTTTTCGAGGAGACCAAGGTAAGCGGTAGGGGAGGGGAGGGAATGGTTGGACGTCCTGTATAGCGTTTATTAGAGGGAGGGGGGAGGACGGAAACGGTGGGCCCGGGCCGTGCGTGACAGGGCTTTTACAAATTTACAAACCACGACGCATGACGTTACCATCACTAATCTCCGCATATATATATATATATATTTGCCCCATCCCCTCTTCTGAACACCATGTATATTCAACCCAGCGACGCTGGATTTTCAACGAGTTCACCGTGGAGGATATTGTGCGGTCTCGCAGCCTACGGGTTTTCAACGACAAGTGCCGGTCGTTCGAGATGCCTGCAGACTTTACCGAATTTCTCAACAAGCGCAAGTAAGACCGCCCTCTCCCCATTCTACGGCATGGTATTAGAGGTCCAACTTGTTGACCAGTTGTTATTACTATCCTCCGCCCCTCCCCTTCTCCTGCGGTTTTGCCTGATTTTCAAAACAAAAGAAATAAACGAGGTTGTCGCAAACGGAAGGCCATATCGACACCCTGGAATCAGTCGCGCCAGCAATTTAATAATACAGGTAACTCATGAAGGGCTCGAGATCATGGACCCTATCAACGTCACAGTGTGGCCCGCTGTTTACCCCTCCAAGGAGTCGCCTGATAACCTCTTTCACACACTCTCTCTTTTTCCCCTTCTCTCCCCAAGACTCGACCACCTCCTCTACAGGCGAACGTAGTACCCCTCAGGTCGACGACACAAAGGCCTTGAGTACGTCAGCCATAGAGATGACGGCCAAGGGGTGGTCGTCCATGTCATCGACCAGCCAAGCGCGGCGCGAGGCCGTCTGCAGCAGGCCGGCAAGACACTGGCTGAACGTGAAGCGGGTACGCACGACGAAGGGGGTGGGCACGTCATCCTGGGTAGCCAGCAGAAAGGCGACCACGGGTTTGTCGAGGAGACCGAGCTGGTGGTAGGACAGACGACGAAGGTGGGTGGCAGCTAGTTCCGAAGTGAGCGGGCCGGTGGGTTCGTCCGGGTCGACCGGGGTCTGATGTGGCACGGCGGCGAAACTGTCGACGATGGCCAGGGCGCTCACTTGGCGCTGGTGCATGAGGTGAAAGGCGTCAATGGCCAAGGTGGTCATGGGAACCATCGTGGGCCGTTCCTGTTGCCGTTCCTGAAGGATGGCGAGGGCGTGGCGGGCCCCCCGGGTAGGACTGGCCGGCGGCGAGACCACCCCATGGATCCGGTTGACGAAGTTGGGAAGGCTGAGGTCCATCAAGGCCGGAAACTGGGCGTGGTGGTGCCACAGGTAGCGTACGAGGTCGGTGCGCGACACGAAGCGGGCGGGTTCATGTGACGCCGACGGAGCTCCGCTCCGGCCATCGTCTACTCGGGCCGCGGCTGAGCCCGGGACGACATCCTGCCGGTCGGCGGGGTCCGCCAGTACAATGGCGCGGTAGTGGCCGCCCTGGGCAAAGTAACCGATGAGGTTGCGCAAGGGATCGGAGCTCTTGAGTACCTGGCAGTGGTGGGGCTGGTGGGCCAGGTCGCCGAGGGCTCGGGAGACCGGGAGACTCAGCACGTGCTCCCAATGTGGCTTCTTTGGGCTGGTCGACGGGCTACTATTCGAGGGCGTTGGCGCCGCGGTTCCATTAACCGGCAGGGGCGCGTTCTGAAGGGTTTTAAATGGGAACGGGCGCGGAAGGGATAGAGGATAGGCGGGAGTTAGGGCCTGGTTGGGTATGAACTAACAAAGGCAGCGACTGTGTACATACCGCTCGAAGACGACGGCCTGCTTTGAGAGCGAGAAGCCGAAGCGATACGCAAGTCGTCCGACATGGCAGTGAAAAAAGAAGACATAAACGGGGATGGTTCTATTGAGTGGCCCGCTGTGACGCGTCCGGGATTGCACGAGCATCAGGGTACTTAATATCACGCCTCCTCTCTCTTTCCTTTTTCTGCCCCATAGATGTGGTTGGCCAGGGTAAGAGGTGTTACGATGAGTTGCACTCTACCGCGCGCACCAACTGTCACGAGAGCGGGGGGTGGGGACTTGAGTCACTCTTCCTCCCCTCCCCTAAGTCAGCCGACCGACCGTGCACTCTAGTCACGCTTACCTCGTTAAGTACCAGCAGGGCCAGCAGGTCCATGACGCTGACGATACCGGTGTATTCCTTAGTTCCGTCGGCGGTTCGGCGGTAGACCGGGAGGGACTGGTAGTCGTGGTCAGCCAGGGTATGGAAGACTCGCTCGACAGGCGTGGTCTCCTCTACGTCTACCACTGGCCTGCGGCCCGGCGGAGGCAGAAGGTCGAGGAGGTCCTGGATGCGTCGATCGTTGAGAAAATGATCCACTTCCTGGGTGACTGGATCGCCGAGGCTCACCATGGTGCCGAATACCGATGTGGTGAACGAATGAGGGGGTGGGTGGGGAGGAGAGCTTGTCTCGCGAGGATAGGGTGAGGAACGGATGGGACGTGACTGCTCCGCGGGAGGGTGGGGGGTCTGCGGGCGGTGATACTAAACAGCAGCTGTGTGACGGGCAAGGCAGAGAGGAATGGGCTCGCAGCAATAAAGGCAGTGAAGGTGAGGGCGGTGGCGAACGTGGATTCCCGGAGAGAGTTGAGAAGAACAGAAGGGGGGGTCGGCGAAGGGTGAAACCAGGGTTGCCTACAAAAGCAACGGGAGGGGGCGGCGGCTGAGGAGTGTCGCGTGCGGAGGAGTGCGGGACGGCTTTGCCGATGGGAACAGGGGTGGTGGTGGTGGTTGATGTACAAGGCAGAGTAGGCTATGGGCACGGCTGTGGGTGCTGAGAATAGGGGCGTGGTGCTCACTGCTTATTAGTCTTGACCCCACGCCATGTTAGGGTTTGGCTTCTGTATCGACTGCCCGGTGGGTCCACTGGGGATATATAGCCATTTCCACCCGGCCCCATAGCACAGATGAAACCATGCGATCCATACTGAGAAGTAGGGTGGGCCACTTTGACCCTTGGCTGTGTGACCGCTTTTGGACAGGTAACTCGATGACTCCATATCTCACGGATATGGCGTATATGGCAGGCGCTATGGTAGGACCTGGCTAAAATCAAGGCAGCGGCTGGGCCGCCTGATCCGTCCCCTGGGCACCACAACTATCCATCAGATACATCAAGCCTTTCGTTCACACTTTCTATGTTTTTTTTTATTTTTACATTCGAGATATGCCCTGGCCCAGCCAATCTGGTTACCCTGCGGAATCAATAATATATGATATACAAGCCTCGATTACGCATGGTGGCGATTGGGCCCGGCCGATTCGGAAAGCCGGGTAAGTCTACACCGGCAGATATAACAGGTAGGCCGCTTCCAGGCGAAGCATATGGTGGCGCTACCTCCCGGTATATCTCCCCCCCTCTCTGGCCTCAAGCCTAGCAGCAATGGCCTGCACCAACCACTGTTACACGCTTATTTAAGACTTTATTCATTGGTCGCCCTAGTCTTTAAGCCTTCCCTCGCCCCCCCCCTTCCAGAGCCGGCTAAATCAGAGTCCGAGGACTATCTATAGCGTTCTGGTCGGACGACTAGGAACAACTCCGTCCGGAGCCATTCAGATGCCGCCGGCACTCGTGGTCGGTTGCCCTATAGCTGACCTGTCGTCCCTTAATACCCACGACCGCGCGGCAACGTTTACCTAATTTATCTAACCGCCGGTCCGAATCAGCGAAGCGCCTACAGCTCCGAGGGACCATTATCCCCACTCATTCCATGGCCCGCCCATTGGCTACTGGCTGGAAAGAGAAAAGACTCAGTGGCCGGCCCTTGACGGCCATTGGCACACCCCTGCTTCAGCAACATGCACGGGTGACTTGATTCAGATGGCTACTAATTTCAGGCGCATAATGGACAGTGGCTGGCCGGAACAGAGAGAGAGATAAGCCCCCGCGGTCAAAATTTGAATCGCCGAAGCGTAGGTACCATTGGCTTTCGGAGGCAGCCATGGCTTGGTTCCGAGTGGTTCCAGATGGCAGGGGCAAGCAATACAAGTGGCCCAGACGCTGGCATCGAACATTCACTGGGGGGCGGGGGACTCACCCGGGGCCAATCATCGCAACCCAGGCCCGGCATTCTGTGTATCGGAGAGTAAGCGAGGCATCGGACTGAATACCCTGATTTTTCATTGGTGACTTTTCCGCTTCTTGAATATTTCCGCCAGCTCCAGATAGAGCCTGAGGCCCCACTTCCGGGCCAATTCCCTTCAGCTTGGCGCTCAGCACCAGGGACATTCATTCACACTCGATATAGCAGGCAAACTCGGGTATGCATCACCATACACGGGCAATCTTGCGTGGCGTGGATACCCCCCCCCCTCTCCCTTCCCTGACCAAAAGTGCTTGTCGGACAGTAAATGAGGGAAGCCTTTACAGGGCGCAATTGACCAGCGTGGAAAGTGGGACTATCCGCAGCACTAGAGTCGGTACCCTTAGCCCGTCGCGTGTCTCCAGGCGCATCGGATTGTTAGGATGGGACGGGTCGCCTCCGCTGCTAGCCTACCCATATTTACCAGCACTCATGGTCCCCCCCGCCCATCCAGGACGTTGCCTGGCGGGCCACGGCAAGCTCAGGGCCGACATTCATTTCGAAAACAATGGTGGTTAGGATTAGGCGCGGAAATCCGGGCGAGGTATTTATCATAATACAAAAGAAATGAGGAAGCTAAAAGTACAAACAGGGCGGGGATGAACGTGTAGACAACGGGAATGTCGAAGGAAGGAAGAACGCTCTGGCCTAAATATTTTCGAGAGCATTGGAACACAGACCCCTTCAGGCCCGGATATACCGGCCCGCTGTGCGTAGGGCCAACGGAATTGGTGAAAGGGGGGATGGGATAAGTGGGATAGGGGGTCTGGGCGGAGCGCTCCATGGAGGGGAGAGGAGGCGAGCCGCCAAGGCCTTGCTATTTTGGCTAGCTTTTCAGTGGTGAGCAGAGCCCATGAGCGGCGGGTGTCGCCGTCGGGCTACGAAGCAACGTCGTGGTGATGGGTGTGAAATGAGGGGAGTATAGACAAGACTGGGAAATAAGGGGAGAGCTCAAGCGGAGGCGTTTCGAAACAGGTCGGAAGGTGACACCGGGATCTGACATTAAACAAAGCCCGAGCGGGGTTTCGGACTGTCAATGTCGAGAGAGAGGGGGGGAGGAGTAAGGGTATCAGAGTGTCAACGAGACCCGTACGATGAGGCCACGAAGTCTCTGACATTCCGACTCCTTCACAAGACCGGTCCAAAGCCATACCCAGCTTGATTAGCTAGTACACATCCAGAGGCTACTCCTCGGGGTCTTCAGCGATGGTCTCTAGCCGGCAGTGTGGGTAGTATGCGCCGTGGCCCGTCGAGTGGTAGTAACCAAAGTAGCCAGACGCGTACACGGGTAGCGGCGGACTGGCCACGTGGCCGTAGGGACTGCTCATATCAGGTGACGAGGAACAGGACGAGGACGAGTCCGACGGCGAGCTGGAGAAGGTCGGCGCGTAGGGGTTGGATGTGTTCAGAAAGCGGGACATGGCCGGCACCGGCTTAGGAGCGTAGAAAGCCATGGCGATGGGCGAGTGGCTATTGACGAGGGATAGGCTGGGAGGAGGGTAATGGAAAATATACGACCTAGCAAATATCTTGTACGGAGGGTGGGGCTAATGGGTCGAGGGGATGGAATCCGAGGGAGTATAAATATAGCGCCAGAAGCCGGTGAGACCGGGAAGCGGGACGGGACGGCAGAAAGTGAAGGCGAGGAGAGTCGCCGCAAGGCAAGACACGCAGTCCAGTGGTGTCCACTGCTACTGCCTAGAACAGTCGAGGCCGAAAAAGGCTGAAATGGGTCACCCGCCGGAAATGAAGCCGGAGGTTGGGAGG
>JANBPT010001232.1:0-12014 GCA_027575765.1 Tieghemiomyces parasiticus | reverse complement strand
CTCAACGCTCGGCCGGAGGTGCAGTATGTCACACTACGTAACATTCTGCTTATCCTACAGCGGCGGCCGGAGCTCCTCAAGAACCAGCTCAAGGCCTTCTTTTGCAAGTACGACGACCCCATCTATGTTAAGCTATCCAAGCTGGAGATCCTAATCCGGCTCACCACGCCGCGCAACTACGCCTTTGTGCTTCCAGAGCTGCAGGAGTATGCAGCGGAGGTGGATGTGGATTTCGTGCGCAAGGCCGTGCGGTCCATCGGCCGCCTAGCCATCAAGATCGAGGTGGCGGCCGAGCGCTGTATCGAGGTCCTCTTGGAGTTGATCCATACTAAAGTTAACTACGTGGTGCAGGAGGCGGTGGTGGTGATCAAGGATATTTTCCGCAAGTACCCAAACCGCTACGAGAGTATCATCGGGGTTCTGTGCGAGAACTTGGACAGCCTCGACGACTCAGAGGCCAAGGCGGCCATGATCTGGATCGTGGGCCAGTACGCCGACCGCATCGAAAACGCCGACGAGGTCCTCGAGAGTTTCTTGGACTCCTTCCTGGAGGAGACTACTGAAGTCCAACTGGCACTCCTTACCGCTACCGTCAAACTGTTCATCATGCGTCCCACTCTTGGCCAAGAGCTGGTCCCCAAGGTTCTCAAATGGGCCACCGAGGAGGTCGACAACCCGGACCTGCGCGACCGCGGCTACATTTACTGGCGCTTGCTATCCACCGACCCGGCCGCCGCGAAGGAGGTTATTTTATCCACTAAACCCGACATCTCGGCCGAAGCCGAGAACCTTGACCCGCTGCTCCTTGAGGAACTACTCATGAACATCTCCAGTCTGGCCGCCGTCTATCACAAACCCCCGGCGTCGTTCGTACCTGGGGCCAAGCGCCGCTTGCTGCCGGCCTCCAAGGTCCTGCAGATTGAGCGGCCCGCCGGAAGCTTGCCCCTGCCGAGCAGCGAGGACGGCGATGAGAATGTGACCGGTGGCGACAGTACGGATCCGACGCACACCGAGGAGACGTCGGCCGACCAATTGCAAACTATGCTGCAGGCCCGCGACGACCTGGAAGCCATGGCTAATCCGTACGCCCTGGATACCGCCGAGGCCCCGTCCGCACGGATTCCGCCGACCCTGGCCATGAACTCGCAACTGATCGACCTGCTGGACCTAGACTTCAATGACGACGGGTCCGGAGCGGCCCATGGCGCCGGCAGCAGCGGAGGCCCGCACGGACCGGTCACGCCCTCGGGTCTGAGCGGCGCCCTAGGTGGGATGACCGGGTTTGCCACAAACTACGGAGACGGCCAAACAACCGGCGACTATGCCCAACTCGAATCAGAATTTTTACAGGGGCCCGAGACCGGTCGACCCCCCGCAAACGAGTCGGCCGCCACCGTCCAGAATAATCCGTTCGCCACTTCGAATTTGTCGTCACCCACTGGGCCCGGTGGGTTCGACAACTCCCCGGCCCCTACAGCCCTTACCAAAGCCTTCACTAATACGTTCAACCCTGGGGAGGACGCCCAGGCGGCGCTCGACCGTCAGCTGGGCGCTCTACAACTGACTCCCGCCGTCCAACAATCACCGTTCCAGCCAGCCCTACCCTCCCCCGCCCCGCCGCCAATGACGACAACCCCCGCTCCTGTCGACCTGTCCGGTGCCGGCGACGATGACACTTTCGTCCCGGGGAAACAAGTGTTTTTGGCCGCTGCCGCGGCCAAGGGTCTGGAGGTTGCGGGCACCTTCGCCCGCCGTCGCGGCCAGCTGACATTGGACCTCACGTTTGGCAACCAAAGTCCGGCGCCGGTGGGTGACTTTGCGATCCAATTCAACAAGAACAGCTTCGGATTGTGGCCGGCCGCCAACCTAGCGGTGCCCACGTTGCAGCCTGGGCAAATGTACGACACGTCCCTACCACTCCATACGAACGGACCCGTCCAATCCATGACGCCCATCAACAACCTCCAGATCGCCCTGAAAACCTCGTCCGGCGTGTTCTACTTCCAAACGCCATATCTCGTCCACATCCTCTTCCAGGACGACGCGACGCTGGGCCAGACGGAGTACCTGACGGCGTGGAAGGAAATCCCTGACGCCCACCAGAAACTACACACTCTCTACGCGCTCAAGTTCGCCACTATGCTGCAGGTCCGCCAGAAGCTTCACCGCAACAATGTTTTTACTGTGGCCGAGCGTGTCGTGGACGGCCTAACCCATTTCTACGTGTCGGCCAAGACACTCGACGGGTCGGTGTTTCTTAGCGAGATTAAGATCGACAAGTCGTTCCAGGTCGGTCATGTCGCTACCAAGTCGTTCGCCAGTCACCTGGTGGAGCCGTACCAGGCTGCTGTGGTGGCCATCTTGGGGAGCGGGGCGAGCTCTATATAAAAACTGGTCATGTCATTTATACTTTCAAGCCTGGCTCCTTCCTTTTTTTACCTTTTCCCTCGCCCGCTTTTTTTTTACATGACCTATGGAATGGATCAGGGCACTTGACGAAGTTGGCTTTGTCCGGCTTAATAAATTGATAGTACTCAGAGAAGTGGTGGCGGCGAAGAGGGACTAAAGTGCGAGTGGAAACGTTGTGCAACCACTCACCCCTGGTCCTGGCCGGACGGATCCTGAGAAGCTCCTAAACTAGGGCATAACCACTCGGTCGATATTCTACATGGGGCGATCTCCACGGTGATTTGGCCTTCCTTTCGTACCGAACGACCCGTCCGTTGCTAAGTCGCCCCATATCACTAGACCTTCATCTGGAGTTGGTTCCGTTTCAAAAGCATGAGGGGAGGGGAGGACAGAGCTCCAGTTGCTCCTGGGTAGTAGCTCTGAAGCATGTGCCCGCGAGTTACCGCCCTATCCAGCCGAGATCGAATGTGAACCGGCCCTTTACGTCCGGTCGGAAGTAGCAGAGGGGGCACATGTGTGTAAAATGTGTAACATCTTCCTGTAGAACCTTCACACGTAGGAGTTTCATCTGTCCAGCCAGATGAGTGAAGTGAAAAGAGTGCCAATACCGCTTATAATCGGATGCAGCCGACAGTATAGGTCTGGGTTAAAGCGCTGGATGAAGGGTGTTGAAACCCACCGACCATGTGCTGTGGTAACACCTGCTCCACACTCCCTCCCATCCTCCCGCCCGGCGATGGGAACCGTGTAACCGATCAGGTCAGGAAACGGTGAGCGCTGAAATCCCCAATACTTTCTCGCAAGCCGACTCGCTTGTATTGCTATTTTATTCGACCGGACTAAACCGTTTGCCACAGCCAACCTTGCTAAGCAAACCGGAGGCGGGCAGAGCTGAGCTGGCGAGTTTGGCTGCACGAGGGTGTGTTGACCAAATCGGGTCGGATGAAATGGTGCTGACGTGGTACTCGGGCGTACTCTACACTCCGCCACCCCTGAACTTCACTCGACAGCAACTCATCTGATACGTATGGTGTGCCTGATCGAAACAGGAGAGAGAAGGAAGGAGTTGGGGTAACCCCCCCCCCTCGTTCGGAGTTTACATGCAAGGATTGATTGCGGAACCCCGTTGGGAAAGCTTCCTGGAAAGAAATTAGTACCCTATGTTGCGAACTGCTACGGCCGACTCTGCCTAACGTAAGCCGCGGCCGTCCGTGAATTCTGGCCCACAAGAGTTTCCCTCGACTGTCCTGCCATTCTAGAGCGAGGATAGTCCGGCCAGCATATTATAAATAGGACCGCAACTTCCGTTCAACATTCTAACCAAAAACACGTCTACAACTCTACCGCTCTATCCTGCTCCCCGCTTCACCCTTGCTACCCACATACAACAATAATTCCCCTCTCTGGCCCCTACCTCGACTCACCATGCAGCTCAACCTCACCTTGATCGTTGTCCTAGCTACCGTCGGACTGCAGCTGATGGCCGGCACCGTGGTTGCCTCCGACCGTAAAAAGCGCATTCCGCTGGCCACGAGGATGGCCCAATCTTTCAAGGAACACCCCGAAGCCAATAGGGAATTCTTTAAAGCCGTTGGAGTGGCTGCGAGTAGCATCGCTTCGGGAAAGCCCAACGCGGAAGGTAAATACCCTCTCCTAGAATCTGGACTGCGTGACTCTCGTTGAAAAAAATAATGCATTTTTCAATTGCATTTTGCACCTACTGCCCCCACTTTCTACCATTGCATTATTCACCTTCTTTGGGGCATCAAACAGTCTACTACTACCTCTCCACTCCTTAATGTTGTTGGAAAGCTCATTTTTACCAGCAGTTCGCATGGAATGTTTATTCTACAAGACTAACCCCCTCCCCTCCCAACGCACCCACTATCACAATCCCTCTGCGCAATGCGACCATCATATCCATCTTTATCAGCCGTCAGAAACGTCTTTAAAACGAGCAAAACCCTCCAGAACCTCAACAAGTCGAAGAAGTAGGTTACCATGGGGCTCCCTGGTAGCGCGCCCTTCTTAATGGTCGGTTATTTCTGGCTTATTTACGAGAGGCCTCGACTTGCCCATATGTCATTCCCTGTTTACCTTAAGTATTTCTTACGCCCCCTAGTGCACTAAAAGTCAACAGGCACTTTATTAAATTTTATGAACTGATATCCCAACTCGGTACGGCTGATCTCCTCACCGGTATTGGAGTCCGGCGCCACTGCGAGCGGTGAAGCCAACGGTGTAATCATTAAGACGATACTTCTCACGTCCGATAACGGCGTCACAGCACCAGTTGGGCGTGCAAACGTGTAAGTTTGGATTTAAAATGTACGCCGAGGGCAGTGAGAAAATGAAGTCCCTAATCCATCCAATGCAAAGCGACCAGCTTACACTTCATCATTTGTATCACCTTCCAGTCGGAGAGGCCACGCGCCAATGGATTGCTGCCATACTCAACAGCCTCTAGGGCGGGGGGTAGACGTTTGCAGTGATCCTCTTAGTCAATGGCATCAGCTAGTAAGCACACATCCAGTCTCACCGGTCCTGCACAAAAGATCAGAACTATCCAGGCGTAGTTGAAGCTAGAAAAAAACTGGGCGTCGGTCAGAATGCCCGCTGGCAGTGGCATGTAGAGGGAATAGGGAAGGGTGGGAAGATGGCGTGCTTACATACTCGCGTGGTTCATTAGGAGCCCCCCTCCCGCTCTCGCTCAACGCCATAGTAAAACTTTCGGCGCCAGGGCTCTCAGTAAACCGAACTGAGCATCTCCGTAATTGGCTTGCCGGATATCCGTAAGCGAACGTTAGCAAATTTAGCCGGCATTATCGAAAACTAGCAAAGAATTCGTCTGTGTCGCTATTCGGTCGTGGATTGCGCCACTGTCTGTGGATAATCCGCCATATCCGGGAAGCAGGTGGTATTCGGTGTTCACTATTTCTCCAATCTGGCTCACCATTCGGCCAACCGATTTTAGCAACGATGTTGTCCATTGGCTCGTCACACCTATCGAGGTGACCTTGCTTTTAACTTCTAATTTCTTCTCCGACACCGCCTGGGGCGCCCAATGGTGGTTTCGGTTGACACCATTTGGGCCCAACCAGGTTAGTAGATGTCCCTATATTCTCCTTTCTTGGTAGGCCGTTGGCGGGGCGTCTGACCTGTTCCGCCGGCGCACCGCTTTGGTATGAAATTTCGACGGTGAGAACCGTTCGATGCGCCCATTTACTCTCTTGGTACACCGTTTGGCGCAGTGCCTACAGGTGCCAGCGGTCTATAAATATCGTGACTGTGTCCTGTTGTGTACAAAGTATCCTTTAAATATCCACTTTTTCCTCATACGTACCTGAGCCCAGTACCGCCCTAATCTCACGGCCAGCGCATCAAGCGGGGTCAACTCACTAGTCCATCCTGCGTCTATGTGATCGCGTTCCTCCGCTAAACACAGCCACTGTTGTAAGTATTTACATCCGCTTTCACCTCTGCTGTCCTACTATACTATTCTCCAGTCAGGGTATAAATAGTAGCGACAAGGAGCCATGACGGCCAGACGGATTTTATTCAGCGACAGGTAGACTCCTGCGCGCAGATCTAGGGAAAGAAGGGGTCGGGGACAGGGTCTCTGATACTTCGGGCTGTTAAGGCTCGGCGGTTTCGGATTGCGTGCTCATATAGGCTCAGTGCCGTTGGTGTCAGATGGCACTTGGGATACTCCGATATCCAGAGTAAGGCAATAATTTTTCCCTCCAGGGGCAACCCACTGTCCGCTAAAAATCACACCACGTCTGGCCGTGCGGTAGCGGCACCCCGCCTATCCTCCCTCTCCCTTTATCCTGCCGCACCTGACCCTGGGTTTCGCATGGCCATGGTCTCCGGCCTCTCCCCCGGACTATTATAAACTGACTGAAGGGGCCTATATTTTCCGGTCTTACGCCGGTCTGCTGAGGTTTCTACTGCCCCGGTTCGATTGTGCTCATTCAACGGGCTCCCTGCCCCCCTCGGCCTACGTCGTTAGCCTTCCCTTATACTTCGTCCTCTAGCTTTGCGTTTTCTGTTACCGTCTTCTTAGTATTTCCGGGCACTAGCTGCTGTCTGTATTCATACTATATATTTTTCTTGCTTCACATTGGCATGGCAACCCCTTCTGTAATATTTCAAAACACTAACTGTATAATACTAATATTCTTACTCTCCCTGCCTGCGACGCACCATCCATGTACTCCAGCGACGCACACTTCACACTTTGGCTCAACCCTCCACCATCCTAGGAAGACAATTGCCTCTATTATCTGCCTATTTCCCTCGAGTAATATCTCCTTCTGTGCCCACCCTAGCATGGCCGACTTTAAGTACGAGCCGACCAAGGCCACCGCTGACACTTTTCATCCAGCCAGTACCGAGATCGTCCACGACGGCAGTTTCAACAAGGACTTTGGCGCTTTTACTGCCGATGAAGCGGCCCAATCGGACCACCCCGCCGACGACGGGGGCCCCACTCCATCGGACGAGCTTCCGCGCACCCTGGGCGTGCTCAGCGGCACAGCCATGGTAGCCGGTCTGATGATTGGGTCGGGGATTTTCTCCACCCCAGCGACGGTCTTGACCTCGGCCGGGTCGGCTGGCATGGCCTTCGTGATCTGGGTGATCGGCGCCCTGGTCACCCTCTGCGGCGGACTCTCCTATGTGGAGCTCGGTTCCATGCTGCCCCGGTCGGGTGGCGAACAGGCCTACCTTGATTATGCTTTCAGACGGCCCCGGGCCCTCCTTGCTTTCCTCTTCTGCTTCTGCATGATCGTCTGTATTCGCCCGGGTTCGGCCGCCGCCAACTCGACCGTGTTTGGCAAGTACATTTTGTACGCCGGGTACGGTCCACGCATCGGCATCACCGACCATTATGTGTCCCAAAACTTCGACTGGCTGTGTCGCGCCCTCGGTGTGTTCTGCGTCACCGCCATCGCCCTCCTCAACTGTCTATCCGTGGCATGGTCGCTCCGGGTCCACAACATCCTGACCTGGATCAAGCTACTCACCCTCCTGCTTATCTCCATTACGGGCCTGGTCATCGTGTCAGGGGTCACTAATATCCCGCGCAGCGACCTGTGGTCCCAGGGATTTAAAGGCACGTCCAACAGCGCCCACCAGGTCTCGTCGGCCTTGTTCGGGTCACTGTGGGCCTACGACGGCTGGAACAATCTTAACTACAGTCTGGGAGAGCTCAAACGCCCGCGCCGAAACCTGCCCATCTGTGTCACTTCCGGGATCGGGATCGTAGCCGTCCTGTACCTGCTCACCAACGTGGCCTTCTTCAGCGTCATCAGTATGGCGGACGCCGTCGAGTCCAAGGAGGTCCTTGCCGGAGTGTGGGGCGATATCGTGTTCGGCACCACGTTCGGTCGCATCATCATCCCGGTGCTTATTGCCATCTCGTCCGCTGGTAGCGTGTCGGCCATGACCTTCACCATCGCCCGTATCATCCGCGTTGCTGCCCAGGCCGGCTACATGCCCTACGGGGACCGTCTGGCCGCCCTCAGCCCACGATTCGGAACCCCCTGGCGCTGCGTGCTGATTCAGTGGGTACTCAGTCTGGTGTATATGCTGGCTCCGCCCCCAGGAAACGTGTTTGACTTTTTGGTCAACATGCAAAGCTACCCGACGTACCTCTTCTACGGTATCTCTCTGGTCGGCCTCTTCTACCTGCGCAAGACCCACCCGCTCAAGGAACGGCCCTTCCGCGTATTCCCTTTCTTCCCGGCCCTTTTTATCGTTGTCACGCTGTTCCTGAGCATCTTCCCCTTCGTCCCGAGTACCGACGGCTCCGTCGTCGTAGACGGCATACCGTACTACCTGGCCCCGCTACTTGGCGCCCTTTACATCCTCATTGGCATTCCCATTTGGCATCTGTTTGTTCACCGCCATGACCTCAAGTTCGGACCACCGCCATCTCCTGACGATCAGGAGGAGGCGGAGGTGGCTGTGGTGGACACTTTGCCGTCGATCGACAAGCCGGAACCAATGGTCTAATCACGTGGACACTCTCCTCTGCACGATCCGTTTGGCATTAAAAGGATCGTTAATCGGCCTTCATGATAGTACAAGCGGGCAAGTCGGAAGTGAGAGAAAGCGCGTGACTGAAACTCAGCAATCAGGACTCTTTGCCTGTGGGATTTAATGTTTGTTTGTAGGAGTTGGTGGGCAATAGATGTACGTACTGGGACCCGTCAGCTTGCGGGTCTAAACCCCACGGGCTGGAATTCCAGGTCGGCAGCACAGAACCACGAACACAAGGTAGGCAGTCCTAAATCCTATAAGGTTGCTTTGAGCACTGGCCAGGGAATGGAAATTGGGCGCCTCGAAAGGCTAACCCTCACAAAGGCCCGCGACTTATATAGCACCTATCTTACTAAGGAGGTCCGGAGGGAGGCCAGGCTAGCTGTGTTATATACTGCTTAGATATAATGGCAGAGTGATTTGTGGGAACGGCAGTTTCAGGCCACTTGATTAGTTCAACAAAAAAAAAAACTTGATGGGGTATGCCGTGTCATGTCTTTGGGCCTACTCACGTGACTAATTAATCACATTGAAGATGGCTCGAGAGAGCACAATGTGTCCCAATCCTGGTGGGCTGATAGGCGGTTTCCACCGCGTACAACTCTTGGACCGTAGGTCGGCGGGCATACTAGTTACTGAGGGTATTCAACGGTGATTCTGCTACATTTCCGTCGACGTGGGCCAAGTAGCTATAGTCTATTTTATATAATGATCTGTATTTCGGGAAGGTTTACAATGCTGAGTTCAGACATATTTTCTAGTCAGCTCACAATATGGGAATTGGGGGCCAGGCACTTCTCCTCGAGGCCGGGTACGTATACCACTTTGACGCCAGCAGCCTCCAACAGCTTAACACCTTGACACTGCACAAAATGGGCGGGCTCCTTGACACCGAGAACAACACGGCCCACCCCGGCGGAAATGATACGCTCGGTACAGGGTGGCTTGCCTGACAAACGTTCGCTGCACGGTTCCATGGTGGTGTACATGGTGGCGTCGCGGAGGTTGACCGGGGCGGAGTCCAGCTTAAGCAGAGCGCACTCCTCGGCGTGGGTGTTGCCAGGAAGCTCGCGCGAAAACCCAGTGGTCAGGACTTTGCCGTCGGTCACCAGGACCGCCCCGACGCAGTAGGCACTCTCGACCGGGACGGACTTCTTGGCCTCTTCGACGGCTAGCTCAAGATATTCGACGTCTTGCGGGGTGTAATTAACCGCCATGGCGAAACGGGATGTGGAGCGACAAGTGGCGGGTGGTGAGGTAAAGGAGAAAGGAAAAGAAAAGGGGCTTAGAATGGGCAATGGGCGACAGATGGGTGGTGCGGAGACGGGGAGGTCACCACGGCCAGCGAGATACGCCACCCGAACGCTCCCATGGCAGTTGCAAGCGGTTCCCAACGGTGTGAAACCGCTGTCTAAAGGGACGGTAAGGGGGAGGGGGCAGCTGGTTTTCACGCTACGATCTGGCGTGCCACTGAAATACGCCCCCGTCTGATGCTACGGTCGCCCCTGGTCAGCCAGCGACTGCTGCCCATGCGATGGTATGGTAACCTCCCTCCTGTGGTTCTCACTACCTATGGTGCCGGACAAGATATTGTCGTTGCGGCCGGCACGAGCGCTTTGACCACGACGCGCCGTGCTCCGTCGTACCTTGGCAGTACCTACAACGCGAGCTCCGACTATACCGCAAAGTCGGGCCTTTCGTTCACTTGCTAAGCCCATGCGATACACGCCCCTGTGCTAGTGAACCTTTGCTCATTCCCAGCCCTCCTACCTTCCACTTCGCCTCGTCAGGCCAACCTCCCCACGGCTCGCCTTCCGACCATGCTGCAGGACCCACATGTGCCACGCCGATCCCGCAAGGGCAAGTCGACCAAAGCCCTCGCCCAGGGTAAGGCCTGCTCTCCCATGAGCTCCTTAGCCTCATCAAGGATGCCGCCCGCCGCGTGCTGCCGCCGTCCGAATGGCTCTGGCCTGAACTGACCTGCTCCAACCTAACCCTATCTTCCGCGGCCCTGTTTTCTGGACGCTCTTTCGTTTTTTTCCACACCTTGTCTGTGCCGTTTAAATAGCGGAGCTAAACGAATACGAAGAGCAGCGATTGCGAAACATTGCCCATAACGAAAGGCTACTCGCGGAGTTGGAATTACCCAAACTCTCCCTGCCGCTTACCTTAGCCACGGCAACGGCATCCCGGGGCAACAGTCGGAAGTCGTCGGCCACTACATCCAAGAAGTAAGTAGCATGACGAGCTATTGTGGTCCTTGCTATGGCTGATGTGGCCCATAGGGACCACGACCGTACGGTGTGATAATATGAATACAGTGTCTAATGCCTGTCCCAATGCACTCTCCAACCCGGTATACCCTTCGGCCGCGTGTAATAGAACGGCAAATTTGAATATTGCAGCATCCTTACCACGACGTGCCTCCAAACGGCTCCGCGGCGTTGAACCAGCAATTGTTACAAAGAAAGAAGCCGACGCCGTCGAGGTGGATGGTGAAGAGCCAGGGGAGAAACGGGCGGTAAGTGCGTACAATACTGTAGGCCAGTCGATCAGTCAGTATAGTTTAGCTTTGGAAGTATGTCAACTGACTCATATTCCGCCTACCTTATCTGTTCCAAACCTATCCTCCCTCGACAGGCCACCCCGGAGCCAGACCTCGACGACGGCCACCTCATGCCGGCTGAAAAGTTTTTTTCTGCAGAAATCCTCCGGAACGCCATCCGTACCGACGGCCACTTCCACGGTTGGATTAACCCCGATTTGATAACCAAACATGGTTTTGAAGAGAACGCCCAGGACAGTTGGGAGAAACACGGTGGCGGTAAATTCTCCTTCTCGAACCCGTTGGGTCTCCCGGAAGACCCGAAGGCCAAAAAAGCCCGCGGCCGAAAGGCTAAGGCCGGCGGTGCGTCCTCTGCCCGACTAGTGGCAGCAAAATTGTTTAAAAAGAATCCCAATTCGTATTTTTACCGTCACAACGAGCCCGGCGTGGTAGGTGCATCTTTGCGAACACCGCATGGGCTCCTACCGTTGCCTTCTTCCCTGTCAGCGCGAGGGTGCTTTCCCTTCGTCGTACCTAGTATTCGTCTAACCCACTTTCCACTCCCTTATCCTCATTTTTGTACTTGGCAGGAGCAACGTGTAGGCGACTGGGAGGAGGACGAAAAAACGCTGTTTCTGCAGGTAATTTCACGAGGGTATTTTGAGGTACGCCGCGAGTTTAGCTCCAACTGAACACCAACTAACGACAGTTATGCATCACACTTCTAACCCTCGACCTCACTTTCGTAGGCGGCAAAGGAACATGGTTGCGGCGATAAGGTAAGCGTAGGATACTGATCCCGTGCTTTTGTTTGGTCTTACTATTGGCCAGGCTGACCTGCCAGTTCTCATGGAATGCCAATCTCACTTAAACCTGACGCGCCGGCTTCACCCCCCCCCTCTCCTTCTCCCTCAATTACCACTAATTACCTACCTGGGGCACCCAATAGTGGGGCTTGTTCTCCAGTTATATCCCGCACCGGTTTGGCTACCAGTGCAGTAACTACTACCGTCAG
>JANBPT010001231.1:0-12040 GCA_027575765.1 Tieghemiomyces parasiticus | reverse complement strand
TCCGGGACGCTGGTGTCACCCTCCCGCCACTACGCCACCCGCCCTCGCCAGCCGGTGCCTCAACGACTTTCCGACCTTCACTGCCGCCCCCGCCGCGCAGGTGGGAGCCACCCGCTCTGGGGCCCCAGCTTCCGGATCCCGACCCACCCACCCACCCTGGCCCCCATCGGCTGGGCGGCGAGACTGGTACTGACCGGTATGCGCCCTATTCGGTGCGGCGACCCGAAATGTCAACCGCCTCCAGTCCCAATGGCCCAGTCCTACCACACTCCCCTCACCTTCCGGTGTCGACATATCCACCGACTCGATCGCGCTTGTCCCCACACGCCCTCGAGGTTCCTCCTCGATACGGCCACTCTTACTCGGAAGAGAACTTGGCAGCCTACCGCCGTGAGGGCGCCTACCATCGCCCGGCCGAGTCTACTTCAGGGGGTTGGCCTCGCCCGCCCTACTATCCGACCTCCGGACCGGTGTCCCCGGCGCCCTGGAGCGGCCGCCACTTTCCACCACCCCCAGCGGCCACCGTTGGCCCGCCTTCCGCAGGCCACCTGGCCTCTGAGGTGGACGCCATGGGCCTACATACTCCAGAATACCGCCCACGCCACTCCGATCCGGCTGTGGGCCGCGAATACTACGTGCCATCGGCACCAGTCTCGGCTCACCACTACCCGCCTACTTCGCAACAGCACCCCCACATCCCCGTGACCTCACCACAATCCACAGGCAATACTATACCAGTGACGGAAGCTGGCCAGCCTCATGGCCGCTACCCACACTACCGGCCCTAGATCGTCAGGATCCGTCGCGTGAGATTTTACTGCCGCCGCCGTCGCCGCCGCTGCTGCTGCTCATCCTTAGTGATCAGAGCCCTCGGCCGCTATCCATAATCGGCTGTAGGTGGGGAAAGGTGGAAGAGTAAATTAGGTGATGTACATACTAGTCAATTAGCGTCCGTACTTTTCTCCGCCCACCCCCCTCCCCACGGATACCTCCACTTTTTTTTTTAACCACACGTTGCCTTGGAGGTGACCTGTATTCCTCCGCCGGCATCATTTCCCATCCGTTTTCTTTTGCATCTCGTACCCTCTAATCTAATCCATCCTCCTCCTCCTCCTCGCTTCCGCAACTTCGAACAGTCCATTTGTTTACTGTTAAGCAGCGCGGACGTGTATACTGGTGTGTTTTGTATTTTTCTTCATTTACCTTATCTGCTGCAAATCCTCATATCCGTTTGGATGGAGACAGATCAACCGGCAGAGTGATTTAGGAAGAGACTATCACGGTGACATTGTACAAGTGGAACTAGTGGGTGCTACCTCTGAACAGTAGACAGGGAATAGATGGATATACTGGCCAAGGCTGGACAAGACCGATGGCTTTTTTGACCACGGTTATTGTGTAGACTCAATGAAAGGAGCCGGTGCCATTGGTTGCTGGTTGGGTTGTCTGGCACTGCCGCATCAACGCAGTCCCGGATCAATGGAATGGAATGCCTCGCTTGGACGATAAAATGGAAAGTGCAAGGGCTAGCTGCACCGCTGCCACTTATTTGAGAGATATTTCGGCACATCACATGGGGGCCAGCCT
This sequence comes from Tieghemiomyces parasiticus, assembly GCA_027575765.1. Taxonomy (NCBI): domain Eukaryota; kingdom Fungi; phylum Kickxellomycota; class Dimargaritomycetes; order Dimargaritales; family Dimargaritaceae; genus Tieghemiomyces; species Tieghemiomyces parasiticus. The sequence continues at coordinate 10,453 of JANBPT010001231.1, read as the reverse complement.
CATTTCTCGTGGCATTGCTCCGCACCACATACCCTGACCGCCATGTAAAGAACCTTGACGAGTGCAGCATCGACCCGCATCAATTGACACGAAAAGACTGTAATGGATAGGAACGCAGCTGCGTAATTTTATAAATCCTGTACAACAAGGAAAGAAGAAGTAAAATAAAAGGATTCCTCGAATGTGCGCGGAATAATGTAAGGGCCGAGAGGTTGGTGAATAAGGAGGAGGGGGGCGAGGGAGTGACAGGGATAGGGGGGAAGGGTTCAATACGATAGCCACGCAGTTACAAATTCTTTGAGAAGCACACTAGTCTCAGCAGTGTACCTCGCGGCTCATTGAGAGAGTGAGCGGCCGGAAACATCTAAAAAAAGAAAAGAAAAGGGCGAGTGAAACCCTTTCCCCCCCCCTCCTGGTACGATCTGAATCGGCTCGACCAGCTTATAGACCGAATCACTGGGGGGAGGGGAGGACTTCTTTTGCCAAGAACCCACTTCACTCTAGTCTCTTTCAGCCACCTCCCTCGTGCACCTCAGAGTTTGGCACCAGCAATGAAGTTAATGGGGAGGAGGACAGGAGGAGGGAACCGTTAGCCAGCGGCTATAGAATTGTAGGAGAAAAAAAACGTAAGAAAAAGGATGGGGGGGGGGGGGAGAGAGAGAAGGAGAGAGAGAAGGAGAGAGGGAGGGGAAAAAAAGCATAAACCATCAACCGCAGCAACCCCCCCTTTTCCCTTTCCAGCAACCGCCAGACCGTGTATATACTTCAAACAGGTTAGAGGTTGCGGATGACAGCCTTGGTGAAATCGGTGGTGCTGCCGCTGCCGCCCATATCGGGGGTCTTGGAGGTACCCTCCTGGATGGTCTTGTAGACGGCATTGTAGATCAGGTTGGCGTGGTCGTGCAGGTTCAGGTGACGCAGCATCATGACCGAGGACAGGATGAGCGACGACGGGTTGGCCGTGTTACTACCTTCAATGTCCTTTGCAACGTGACGGCAGCCCTGGGGAGTTATGGGGGGGGAGAAAAGAAAGGGAAACAAGGAGGGGAGTTGTGGTAACGATGATCAAGGGAATAGAGGTAGATAATTAGTTAGTTTTGGGGCTGCTAGCGGATGTACGTGGTTTTACACAAGTGACGCTTGGGTAGGGGGGAAAGGAAAAAGGTGGCGCCGAGTCCTTCCTCCAAAAAAAATAAGAATCAATCATATTCTTTTTGTAGTGGTGGAAAACGATGGACTGGTGGCACCCTCAGCCTGCTCTTGCCTGCCCGCTGTCGCCGTTTGGCGCCAGGACCACAACCAGGCCATAGTAAATGTCGACTTACCGGCTCAAAGATGGCGTACTCGCGGCCAATGTTGCACCCGGGAATGATACCAGGGCCACCGACGAGGGCGGCGCCAATGTTGGACACGATGTTACCGTACAGGTTCGGCATGACCATGACATCGAACTGCTGCGGCTTGGACACGAGCTGCATCGCAGTGTTATCGACAATCATGTCGTTAAACTGGATCCCTGTCGACTTGTACTCCTCGGCCACCCGGCGGCACGTGTTGAGGAACAGGCCGTCGCCGAGCTTCATAATGTTGGCCTTGTGCACGCAGGTCACCTTCTTGCGGCCGTTACGCAGGGCAAAGTCAAACGCAAACCGCGCAATGCGCTCCGTCTTGGTACGGGTGATGATCTTGAGAGATTCCACCACCCCGGGGACCGACTGATGCTCGAGACCCGAGTATTCGCCCTCGGTGTTCTCGCGGATAATGGCGAAATCCACATTCTCGTGGCGCGTCGGGTACCCCGGGATGTGCTTGATCAGAGCTACCGAGGCGTAAATATCCAAATCCTTGCGCATCGACACGTTCAGCGACGCGTTGCCCATGCGGATCGGCGTGTACAGGATACCCTTCAGGCCCACCTTGTTGCGGTGTAGGCTTTCCACGCCCTGCAGCAGCTGCGTGTCCTCCGGGCCCGCGAACCCGCTCACGTCGTACTGCTCCCACTCCACGGGCACCGTCGCGGCCTTGAAAATGTCCTTCACGGACGTCGCCGTCTCCTGGCCGATACCGTCACCCGGGATCAGCGTCACCGTGTACTTTCCGCCGTACTTGGTGGGGTTAAGGTACTCCTGGTTAGAGGCGAGAGAAGAAGATTGGTTAGCAGTGAGAAAGAGAGAGAGTGGGCGAAGGGTTAATGGTGATGATGTGGGAGAATGAGGGAAGGGCCTGGTAAGAGGCTCGAGGGTTGGATCTTGGACGAAGGAGGGTGCCATTTGTGCTGGTCATCACCACCTCCCCTCCCCTCCGCCTACTGGCAAGAGGGGTTAGCGTAAGCGAGGACGAGAGTGGGCGTGACCTGCTGGGTCACACCGGCCCGTGCAGAAATGCGGACCGGTCTCTGAATGCATGGTGGGGTATTTACCGAGTTGGGCAGGCTAACAGGGGAGGCACCGGCAGCGGTGGCCATGGTGCGCACGGCGGTAGCCTTAACGGCCGCCTTGGAGGCTGGGAGGGAGCGCAGGGCAAGGTTCAGCATGGTGGTAGTTGGTCAGGTGAAAGGAGGGAGATAAACGCGTGGGCTACAAGAAAGAGAGGGAGAGTAAGGGTAGGAATGGCGAGCCGAAAAAGGATCCGTGGTAAGGAGACGAATGGAGGAGGCAACGGAGAATTAAGGAGAGCGTGTGGTGGAGGGAGATTGGGGGGTCCAAGGTGGCGAGCGAACTGGAACCGTACGGCGCGGGGAGACATCGAGAGGGTACTGGAGGAGTCGCCCTTTGGGTGGGGGAGGGGAGGGTTCATGGCCGGGTCATGCTGCTGGTGACACCCGCCGCCTCTCCCCAGCCCAACCCCGCACCGGCCTGCCAACGGTGGTTGCCCCCCCCCCCCTCCACCCACCTTGCTGCTACGCAAGCTAGGACCCGAGTAACTATAGATAACCCCCAGGCCTCTCTCCCCCCTCCGCTTTACCATAGCGTCCCAGGAGACAGTCTCCGCCAACGCCACCACGGCGCCACACGGGTCTCGTTTACCCGTACCAAAAGGCGGCCGAGGAGGACCAGGCGTGTGCGGTTGGGGTAGGAAGGAGGTATACGATGGGGCCGCTGGCCGGGCCCAAAGTGATACGATTGGCCGTCCGATAAGCTGTAGAGTGGCCGCCTTTAAAAATGAAAGAGGAGATAGAGAGAGAGGCCTGTGGCTGCTTCGTCCAATAGATAGGTGTGTTGGTGCCGCGGGTGTTGGATGCGGCCTTCGTAAGGGTTTCTCCGGCGGGTCTATCCCGCGTGTCGGGCCAGCAGCCAAAGATAATGTATAGCTGACACCCCCCCCCCCCTTCTCACTCCGGAGCAGCATCTGAAGGGATCCCAGGGGTGAGTGGCCAGCACAGCTGAAAATAGATAAGGGCGGTACTATATTGACTTACCCCCTCCATATGAAGGACAGCAGGCCGGCAGCGAAAGGTGCCCTTATGTGAAATGAGGGGGACGGTTTGCTGTTCACAACCCCACACTTTGCTGACGTAGACTCCACCCACGACAAAGCCTTCCAGGGAAACAGTCACGTGATAACCACCATTCTCAGCTTCTCCATTCCCGTTGCTTGCTCCCCCATGTGGCCCTCGAAACGGTGGTCATGCAACACATACATTCCGCGAACTAAACTGCCTGGTAATTCAATTTTCTCTCTACGACGCAACTGCGTCCGGCTCTCTCCTTCTCTCTCTCTCTCCGCATTTATCGTCCATCTTGCGGTGCCAATTACGCCCCATTCGCCACCCCAGTACCCTAACCCCCCCCCGCCCACGACCCGATGTCTCGGCTCCTACCGCAGTTCGCATGGGTCGCCGCCCCCACGGCCCTCTTCCTTACCACCATGGTCTTCTCGGTATACCGTATCGAAGGCCGGTCGATGCAACCTAGCCTCAACCCCGACAGCAATCGGCTCAAACGGGACGTTGTCCTCATACGTTCACTTATGACTTCACGAGACTATCGGCGCGGTGACGTTGTAAACCTAGTGTAAGTATTCTACTTTGAAACGAATTAATCGACCATACCGGGGTGGAGGGGTCATAATCTTCCTAGTGACATTGATATAAAGCTTCCCGTCTTACAAGGGGTACAAGCGAAACAACGGATATTAATCCCGACCCGAAGCAACTATTTTACACACTAGTTTTTTTATGTTAATATTATGATGTATTTTTTGTAATTTTGGGGCTCTTCCTCGCCTGCCGACATCCCCCTAGGTCACCCACCAACCCCAACGAAACATATGTCAAGCGTATCATCGGCCTACCTAAGGATATGGTCATCCCGCTTAGCAAACCGAGCACCGTCTCCAGAAATGGATGCCCACCCAAACCCGTCTACGTGCCACCAGGTCATTGCTGGGTCGAGGGCGATGAATCTTTCCATAGTACCGACAGCACCAGGTTCGGACCCATTCCCATGGGCTTGTTACGAGGCAAGGCGGTTATGATCATTTGGCCGCCATCACGAATAGGGCTCATCAAGTCCGAGTTAACCCCAGGTAAGGCTAACCGTGTACTGTAGTAAAGGTTGCTACTAAATATTTCCGGCTTTCTCTTTGACGAGCGTACGTACAGGAGTGACCGGACAGGCGAAATCGAAGATAAAAACTAATCCGAGGGAGGGAGGACGGGTTGACCGGTGGGTGGGTACTGAATAGGCCTGCCTACACGGTCGAATTCGTTCTCAGGGGGGGGAGGGATTCATGGGCGCACCCCTTCCCCAAGTCACTTGCGGGTTTACTTCGGGGTCAATACCGTTACTCTTCCAAGTCCTCATCCATAGGCTCCGGCTCAGGGATATCGATCGGTTCCCAATTACCTAGGAAGAAGGCCAAGCGTAGTGGGGTGCGGGGGGGGAAAGGGAAGGGACAGTTAGTGCCAACTCCGACCTTGGAAACATGATGAGTGTAACATAGCCAATAAAATGTCCCTGAGACAGGAAAAAAAAAGGCCACTCTCGGTCAATTGGATTCCATCTATAACTTTTCCATAGTTTCAACTTACCTTCGGGGGTTTTCAAGCTGATAAAGAGGATCTGGCAGTTGGCAAGTTTGAGTTGGTCGGCCGTGGCCTTATCATTATCCAGCCACTGTACCTGTCGGGCGAGATCCATGACAGTCGTTGCTTGTCCCACGAAAGGGCCCGCATTTGGCCGTCCTCCAGTACCATGGCTAGAACCTACTACCGGCCCAGGGCCTCCGGCGCCAGTGGTGGAAGTTATGCCTAACCGGATGTTGGCCACCTGACCACCAGGGACCACGTCCGGGCCCAGGGCGGCGAGGACCTGCTCCTTAAGTTGTTTGACAGTGGTGCATGGTAGCGCCGGGACGAAAACGGTCGAGCGGTGTCGCTTGGCTCGAAGGTAGATTGAATCGTGCTGGCTGTTATTGACCTAGGTTGTAGTTTTTTTTAAAAAAAAGGCAAGATAAAAGTTAATTTATAAGTAAAGTATGTACTCACAATAGCAAAGGGTGGGTTGGGCGGTTGGCTCCACGATGCAGGGGAGAGGATGTTGGGAAAGTGCATCCTCCTTCTCCTCCTTCAATATAAACTGGCGATCGGGAGCTCTTCGAATGGGTCCAATGAATGGCAGACATGGATTACTTACCATCTTATCGACAGAGTGACGTTATGGCGCAGTTATAACGAAATGGTGGCCGTGTTAGGGATAGGCAATGGAGGAAAGAGCGAGACAATGAGTGACATGAGCATGGTTGAGAGAGAAGGCACAGCATCTTGGCACACGCAGGGGGGGGAGAAGGGCTGATGTGCTGCGGACACTTTAGCATCAGCGAACTTCTACAAAAAAAAAAAAGCGATGCAGTATCAACACTTGAAAGATGGAATGGGCCTCCTCGAGACTTGCGACCTGCTTCATGACATCGGCGTGAGCCAATTGTCAGCAGTTTATGTTGCTCATCTCCGATAACAATTATCTGTAGAGAGCGGTACTGGCAGTAGCAGCAGTAGTAGTAATTTCACAATTTATTACAAGTTTCAGTGGAATCGATTCGAGCCGAACAAGTCATACAGCGCTCCGTTATCAACTCCATATACTCCCCCCCCTCTACTCAACCCTCCGTCTCTCGTCCACATACTGTAAACTTCAGCTACCAAGGAACGGGGGAGTGGGTGGATGAGGGCGGAGGGAGACGTGTAAAGCCCTTCACTCTACGTCCGCAGAACGGCAACCGATACGTAGACAAACGAATTGACCCCGGACGCAGCGACAGGCATTACAAGGGGAACGGACGGGCGGGAGGGCGTCCCGGCAAGCCTGCTCGCTCAGCGTTGGTGTAGCCGGTGTGTCGGTCACGACGCCGGAGCGACCCTGGTTGTCGAAAACGTCGTCGGCCCCCTGACGGTCTACTTTGGCGGGCTCGGCGTAGACCACAACGACCGAGAGCGCAAAGACCAGCAGTAGCGTCAACAGGGTTGGTAGGAATCCGATACGCATCTTGGGAGAGGCGAGGGGTTGGGAAGTGCGAGGGTAGTTTAGAAACTAACAAAGAAGGTGGGAGACTTATATATATATATATAATTGCAGTGTGAGGGCTTGGTGTTACGACTGCCCGGATACCCTTCGGGGCGGCAAGGAAAATCGGAATGGGCCAGGCAGTAGCCCCAAAAGTTTGTTGCGGGTTTTAAAAACAAGATAGGAAGAGAGGGAAAGGAGACGGGGAACGGCTACAACAAGGTCAATAGGAGGGGTTAAGCCCAGCCCAGCAAGTCCGCCAGAGCGAGGGGGAGAGCGGCCAGGCAAGGAGGACAAAGTGACAGTCGAGCTATTTGTCATGGGCAAAGAGTGAGATTGAGACGCAGAGTTTGAGGCTCCTGTGGAAAACGATTTCGGGAGCCCCTTCCCCCTGAAAATCACAAGCGGGAGGGGGGGGAGCCACCCAGTGGGTCAGCACAATGCATGGTGGGCTGGAAACATACCAGCCTGCATAAACTTAGCGCACACCACCCATGACAAGGAGGAGGGCGGGCGAATTTCGAGTGATCCTGCTGAAGGAGACCAGGAGCAGCACTGAATACTAATTGGCAGGTCAAGTGGTAGGAGAATGGACCGGGAGACGCGAAGGCTGGTAAAGTTATAGCTAAAATATTAGCTAGTAAAAGCCCTGTTTGCAAACTTCACACCCATAGCGTGTTATTCGTCCGACAAAGCAAGGCCATGATCGGCCGGAATTGGCGTCGGCTATAGGGCAGCGCAAGAGTAACGCGCAGCGACGTCAAAATAAACATTGCTGAGCTCCATATAGCCCTTGATAACCAGGCCAAAGAGGACAGTTACGGGTGAAGGAAGGTTGGAGAGCAAGGGGGGCGGGGGTTTATTAAAACGGGGTTTTTAAATTTTTTTACAGGTTTTTAGGGAATAGGGTGGGGTTATGAATAGGGAGAAGAAGAAGTCATTAAAACAACGAACCCAGAAACTGGATGTTCGGGAAGGGGTACGTAAATGAATCGATCACACGGACAAAAGACCCTGGCGAATAAGCCACCAAGGTTCTAAGCAAGTCGGCCTCGTGCTACTCGCAAAAAAAAATGATAATCAGGAATGACGAAGTACTGATACAACGTGTAGGTTGGTGGAACTAAAATGGCGGAGCCCTTTCGATAGGTTACGCGACCAGGGCGCGAACGATAGATTGGCACGGCGGGCTACCCGATAACCGAGGTAGAGGCGTCGAAGTGGGCAGGGGGGGGTGGATGGATGTAGAGGATGCAGGACTCGTAAGTAAATATAAGGGATCCGAAGTAAGGGTAAAAAGAAGACACACCAATCAGTATAAATGTATAGAGGAAAAAGAGTACAGGGAGAGGGAGAGAATGTAAGTGCCGCCCCTTGCCAGTAGAGAGATTGTGTATGGGAGTGGAGAGCCTAGCACTGCTTGTCGTCCCGCCCAGAAATTGGGTTGACAGGCTAACAAGGCCAGATCGGCGTGACCTATTGATACAGGCGGAGGGGGGCACGCAAGGAATCGTATGGGCAAGGAAGCGGTTAGTATCTTAACATACAGGTGATCCGCCGTTCCTCCATCTCAGCCCAACGCCCAATAGACGGCTGAAAACTTACCTCTCGGATGGCCATTGGGTGAGTGACTAGGGCGCGGCGGCCCATGCTAAAGTCTTTGACGGTAAAGTCCATCTCCATGGTACGGATGAGACCGTCCAGTCCGTGATCGGCACAGTGAGCGCGGGGAACTGGGGCGGCAGCAGCGGCGGCCGTGCTACTGGGGCCGGCCTGACCACTAGGGCCTACGGGCCATGTCCCCGTGATCGAGTGTGGGTACCGCGGGTCGACGCGCAGACGGTTCTCGTCGAGCGGTTGACCGGCAGAGGTGCTGGCCAGGAGGGCCACGACGGGATCTTCGACGGCCCCGTAGTCATCCCAGGAGGCCTGAGGCGGTGCGTACGGGTGGCCAGGCGCGGCAGCGGCCGCCACCTCGGCCTCAAAATGACGCATACGCTCGACCAGCTGGCTGCCGTACCAGCGGGCCTGGCGATGCAATTCGTCAAAGGCTTCCTGCCGCTGCTGGGCGGCGTTGGGGCCGTAGTGCGGCGGCTGCTGGTGGTGGTAGTGGTATGCTTGTGTGTGGTAGTGGTGCGGCTGATGCGGCGGACAGGCAAGTACCCGATACGCACTTGTTGGAGTGGGCTTGGCAGGCGGCGAAGTTGACGGCGTGCGGAGGCTTGGGGGACTCGGGTACCCGCTGGACGGTTTAGCAGCACGGCGAGCAGGGATAGGCACGGTTGGTGTGGGGGCGACCACTTTCGCCTCGCCAGGCGATGGCGAGAGGGCGCCTCCGAGCCACTATGGGCGGGTTACGCAGCACACAGGGATGGTGTAACAACCCATATGACGAGCCGATGGGAGGAAAAATCCGGCAAGTGGTCCGGAGAGCAGTAATGGTGCAGGGAGGGTTAGGGTAAGGCAGATGACATCACCATGGCCCCGCAGTCTAGGCGAATCAGCAACGAATTTTGGCCGGATGGGTCGAAATGGGAAGCAGGGAGTAGAGCTACCTACTAACTTTCCCAATCCCCAATGAGCCAAGGGTTGTTATCGCCACGAGTAAACAATCCAACAATATTGTGTGCGTGACGTCGTGCCAGGAGACAAAGGGGGGCGAGTGCTAAACATCCTTGACACTGCCCCTAGTCCCCGCAGCAAATCAATGGCCCTTTCATTATTATAGAAGAAGTGGAGGAGGGGGGGAGGAAGAAGGGGAATCAGCAGCCATTAGAGGTAGCAAGGAAGGCCGCGACTTACCTCCTGGGAACTCCGTCGTGAGGGCTGTGGGGTCTCCAGGCCGGGCGATGGATAACCGACGTTGGGTAGGTAGGCTGGGGCGTTGGCGTCCATGGCAGGAGCGAGCCGCGGACTACTACCGGCACTACACCGGGTGGGGTTCTCGGCAGTCACGCCAGCGACCGATCGGCCGTTACCCAGGGAACGCACGCGCTTCAGAGGTATGGGGGCCCCGCCGAGAAGGGGCGGTGTCGGAGGGACGTCAGTGGGACCAGAGACACTCCGTGGTTGCCGGAGCCAGGGGTTGCGTGTCTGGAACCGGACCGGCCGGGGTTCGTCAGTCTCCATACTGCGACGATTCGGTCGGGAAATGTGCGGACCGCCTTTGGCCATGGTGGATAATGTCAGCTGGTGTTGGCGAAGGAGGACAGGCGGTAGGGAGGATTGATGGGCAGGGAATGACCGTTTAGAGGGTCAGCGGTATAAAATAAAGAGAGGTAGATAAGAGGGGCAAGGACGAAGGTTCCAATCGGGCCATAAGCGTCTCGATTGATCCCGCCGAGATGTGGGGCAAGGGCGATCCAGAATTGAGGTTTGCTTAGACCCCAGGTCAGGGACGTAGAAGGGGGGCTGTATGCGATGCGCCGGTCTCGGGTCAAGCGGGGGCGGGCCTTTAAAAAAAAAAAACTCCGCATTAACGGGCGGGCCACCGCGCTACCTACCTGTTGAAAAGCTGGCACCCGAAGAGGAGCGAAGCGGGAGTGGGACGCCTGGCAGAGTGGAGCGGCTGTGCTGTTTACAAGGCCTACGTGGATTGCAGAGCACGAAGCTGCGGTTTAGTGAGTTAAGAGACGGTCGCACGGGGAAGGTGTAGAGGGGTGCGGAAGGGAGGCGTATACAGGCAGGTTGCAGAGGAGGGGTCCGTTTGAAAAGCCGGTAGGGGGTGGTGGTGGGGAGATGTAATGTTCAAAAGGAATGGGTTCGAGGACAGGAAAGACCGAAGCAAAGCGGGGCAGAGAGAGGAGTGGAGAGTAAATAGTAGTGGCGGCAGTAGTAGTCTGGCCGAAGCAAGGTATAGCCAAGGGGTGAGCCGAGAGGAGCGGAAGAGTGTTAGGCGGAGGGAAGGCCCCACAGTTCTGAGTCAGAGTGTCCGCTGTGGGCTGAGAGCG
>JANBPT010001230.1:0-12049 GCA_027575765.1 Tieghemiomyces parasiticus | reverse complement strand
GGAGTAGCCAGCAGGGCCACAACCTCTTGGAGATTCAGAATCATTATTTATAGCCCAAGCTCCAGCACTTTGGAGCTTGGGGAGTGTTTTTTATCAACCCTGCCTTGGGGTACTATTATTTATTAAATCTACTATTACAAAACTATACTTCACATTCTTGTGTAGCCAAGCATGGCTTCTCCCTTTGAAGAGCTGTAATAGGCTGCGCCTATACAACCATCAAAAGTAATAAAAGAAAAGAGACTGGGCAACCTCTGGGAGAGGCCTGGAAGAGATGGGGGACTAGCCAGGTCCTCCACCAATTAGTGTATATCATTTATTATAGTCTTAGTATATATGCCAGGCCCAAGGATGCAACACAGGGCCTGGCAGCTTATTTTCCAATTCCTGTCCCATAGTGCCATCCGTTGGCACTATCCCATTAGTAAAGTCTAGTACCAATATTCTCCTAAGCTTGCTTGTTGGTAAACATTTCTAGATTTTATTCAAGGTTTTCTCCATCAATAGTTAACTTATTGAACTTTGTGTTACAGATTTGGACAGCCCTGGTCCGACTGTATATTCCTGAAATCTCCACTTTGACCTGGAGGTTCTTTTGAAAGCAGGACCAGCTTCCAGATACTGGTCCACTTTACAGTGTGATGGAGCAACCAACCAAGGCCATTTTTAGGATCACCTTAGGGATCCAAGTTTCTTATAACCAATTGACTTACCAAACTATGATAATGTTGAATTGCCTCTGTCTTTGATCTGAACAACCCAGCCTATGTGCACAAGGGTATGTCTCCAATAGTATTGCAATGTGAATAAATACCGGGCCAGTTTCCTCTTCTTGGAATGGCAGTCAGCTTTTACCTTTATTCTCATTGTCACCTTACCAGATGTGTTGATACTAGGCCCAAGTCTAATACCATAACCAAAAGGCTATTCTACTATCACAGAATTTATTGTTCTGAAATAGTAGACTTGGACTTTACCCTGGGATGATCTAATGTGGTGGTTCCCAATCACCACAGCTCCCTTGGCGGTACTGTGGGCCTATTGCCCCTCCCCCTTTGTCCCCCTTCATACTCTCCCTGATGGCCCCTGTTGTTCTTTGCATGGTCAATTATGCCCTTTACACCCCGTGCATTTTCTTCAAATCCAGTCTACTTGCGCATTCTATATGCATATTGTCTCCTGCCATTTTGACTGATCACTTCTTAGCTTCCATCCCTTCCTGACAATCCTTTCACCATACATAGCAACAAATTGCACTGACGCAGAATCTTGTATGCTATCTGACCCCTACAGCTTGCCACCTCTCATCAGCAACCAGTTGCCTGTTGCCCAGCCATTGTTCAACAGCCTGGTGATCCCTGTTCACCAGGGAACCAACCTGCAGGAGCGCTTGACCTCCCTGCTTCCAGATCTGCTGGGTCAGCAGCTGAGCACCCAGGCTGCCACTGCCAGCAGCAATGGTAAATTGAACAAGTGCCATATACTGTACCCAGATGTCCCAGCCCTTGCCAACCTGCACCAGGTTGTGCTGGTCAGAACTGGTCAGGTGCCTGAGGCCCGCAAACAGATTCCAGCCAAACTTGATGAAAAGGTTGGTGTCTTGGTAAGTGCATGCCACTAGACAATCATTGCAGCTGTGGTGAATTCACCACATTTTCCTCTCCTCCTCTCTTTCCCTTTCCCTTTCCCTTTCCCTTTCTCTTTCTCTTTCTCTTTCCCATTCCCTTTCCCATTCCCATTCTCATTCTCATTCCCTCTCCCTCTCCCATTCCCTCTCCCTTTCCCTTTATCATCCATCCTGATACCTTATTGGTTCTTGAATGGTTACCCAGACCTGTTTATTGTTCTCTGAGGTTCCTATGAGTCTTGGCATGACTCATCTCCTTTTTTCCCATCTTCTTCAAGCAGGTGCAAAGATGAAAGGATTTGAAATGGCCATCACTATTGGCTACATGCCATTAGTAAGCAATTTCCAGATTGTTCTCCTCCTTTTTTCTCCCATTTCTCTCCCTTGGATTGTGTCCTCACAAAAATCCTCAACAACCAAATCCTCCCTCCTTTCTCTACCATCTTCATCCTTTCCTTTTTTCATATATATATCCCCCCTTCCTTCCCTCATTTTTACCATAAAACATCACTTTCTTTCACTTTCTTCTCTACCTTTTCAAGAATAAAGTTCCCCATCAAAGAACTTGTTGCTTGATCATTTCAGCAGCTCCTCTCAATGCAAGAAGCAACTGTCACCCTTCCCTCCCTTCCTAGCTTTTACTGCACGCGCCAACACACCATCCTTTTTGATCTGCATTGGATGTTGGTTTGTACATACCCACCAGGTTGCCTCCACCATCAAGTCCCTGCGCAGCCAGGGCTCCAAGTGGATTGGCATGGCCATTCCTGAGGTGCACATTGCTACCACCACAGCTGCCATGTCCCTAGCCCTGTTTGATCCAGCCTACGCCAAGACTGTGGCAAAACCAAGTGTGGCTCCTGTTGTGTTCCCGGTCATGCTTGCCAATTGCCAGCTGTTGGAAGAGGCCACCACTGAGGCCTGGGAACAAGGCTGGGTGTACAGGGAGGCCCAGAACCTTGCCCATTGCTGGATGGATACCCCAGCCAACCTCATGGCCCCGCGTGCCTTTGCCACCAAGATGGAGACTCACCTAGGCCCATTGGCCAATGTCACTGTCACAGCCCACAATATGGACTGGGCCATTGCCCAGAAGATGGGCCTCTTCCTGGGGGTTGCCCAGGGTTTGGCCAAGCCTGTGCACTTCCTGGAGATCCACTACCACGGCACCGGTGCCAGGGCCCACACGCTTAGGCTGGTGGGCAAAGGGGTCACTTTTGATATGGGTGGTATTGACATTAAGCCCTGGCAGGGCATGGAGGATATGAAGGCCAACATGGGTGGTGCGGCCTGCATGGCCGCCACTATGTATGGTATTGCCAGCCTGTGCATGCCCATCAGTGTTGTGTGCGCCATCCCGCTGTGCAAGAACATGCCTGGCAGCCGGGCTGTCAAACCTGGCAACATGCTGATGGCTATGAATGGCCAGACCATAGAGGTACTCAACACCAATGCTGAGGGCCGGCTCATCCTGGCCAACACCCTCTACTACGTGAGTACTGTACACTGCCCTAGCATGTTGCTTGATGTGGCCACCCTCACAGGCGCCATGGCAGTTGCGCTTGGGTCAACATACACTGGCATGTTCACTAATTTGGACTCTCTGTGGTCTGCCCTCAATTGCGCTGGAAATGCTCAGCACAAACTGCTCTGGCGCATGCTGATGCACCCTGAGTACCACAAGGTGATGTGCAAGTCACGTGTAGCTGACCTGGCCAACCTCTTGACCAGCCACAGTGCGGGATCCTGCACTGCTGCCATGTTCTTGCGCAAGTTTGTTGGTGAGCCTGTGCATTTGGATGGTGAGGATGACACCACCGCCAAGGATTGTGCTCTGCGTGTCAAGTCCTTGGGGGCGCCCGTACATTATGCTCACCTGGACATTGCCAGGGTCATGTCTTCTAAGGCTGGTAACGGGTACAACCATGATGGCATGAGTGGTAAGTCGCTTCGTTTTTTGCTGCAAGCTTGCCAATTCATAATCCAAGGCAGGCAAACCAGTATTTTGATTTCCCGCTGCCCATTCATCCTTATCACTAACACTGTGCCCGCTCCCCACTTGCACTCTCCCTGATCTCCCGTCTTCCAGGTCGTCCCACCCGGGCCCTGATTGCCTATGTCCAGCAGCTGGCCCAGGCTAAATAGGTCTTAAATGATATATATAGCCTTCAAACCCACTCAAACCTTCCTTTTACTGCTCACTCATTGTTATGGGGTATTGGACGTAGGCCCTCAATTAAACAGACCACTAGTAACCCTGATGCATGGCTGCAACAATGGTATGCTTTTCAGCCTGCCCGCTATGAAAGACGGCATCAAATGAAGGGACTGCCACAGTCACCCATCTTGCGCTACATTCACGTGCTACAAAGGGAGGTTGTTAGAAGGCTCACGCTTTACGGGGCTGTACCAGGTAATACTGACAGCAATAGCGTTGTCCAGGTACTGGTATGTGTCCTCTATAGACTCAGACTTATTCGTCAGAATAATAAATATAGTTAATGTGAAAACGATAAAGTGAAGAAGGGTAGGAAGTGCTTATATACTAATATGAAAGGATCTGTTGCTTGGCCTTTAAATGATGCTGGGAACTTATCCGGATGAGATGAAGAGAGAACACGGCGGTCGTAGCTGTGCGCTGCCACCATACTAATGCGGAAGGGGCATAACGTACCTCCTCATCTGCGGTACTCTGCAGTCCGTCGCCCTAAAGGGGTCGGAAGTAGCGGGGTGCAACTGGAACGTGGCGGCCGCCTCCTCGGGAAAGGACCACCGCCTTCCATGTTGATCATGTAGGCAGCGGCGAGTCAGGAAGACATCGGCGATCCCTAAAACTCGAATCCAGCCCGCGGACACACCTACTTCCCCTCTCAGGAAAAGAATGGTCCTGAGGTTGCCTAACGACACATACATAAACTCCAGCAACCCTCAGCCCGAGGAGTTAAGATCGTGCTTGAAATCAATAAGCAATTTACTCTATAGTACACCCCTACTCATCCGTTACAAGGGCACCTCCCGTTCCAACCGCACATGAATATTTAGTAATAATGATATTTTAAGTATAATTTTTTTATTCCAACTGGACAACCAAATGCTGGGCTACTTTGCTATTTCCTCGACCTTATCCTTCTGCTTGTCAATACGGACCACCTGGGCAATGAGGGACTTGTTACGGCCCAAACGGATGGGCGAAGCGGTGTAGAAGCGACCCAAACATGGTACGGAACCAGATGATGCACGGGAGTAAGCTACTTTTTTTGCTTGTTTCCAGCCTAGATCACTTACGCAGCTCTTAACTTGTGAGTACTGTGCTTCATCCATGTCTGTCACCAGAAAATCGACATTGGGAATATTCAACTCCGTCCCAATGGCCCAGATATGCGCCCGGAGAATTAGCAAGGCCAGCTCATGGTCACTCAAAGTTTTGAAAAGCTCTGACTTTGGGTCGATAGCAGTGGGGCTATGAAGGAAGCGTAAAGTGACGAGGGCCACGGTCAGATCCCGTGCCCAATAAAATCCATTGCTGTTGCTCGTCATGGGCCCAGTGAAATACTCAAGATCAGTTGCCCCCAGTAAAGGATTTCCCTCATCTGTATACTTGAATAGTATATGCAGTGCACTTCCACCTTTCATTACCATGCGAATTAACAGCCCGAGGTGATCGTTGTCAAACTGGGCAATCAACTCGTAGATATTTGAATAGGATAATCTCATTAAGTCCTCGAACGTGGCACGCTGGGTAGGATGTTGTCTTGACAGGAGGGACAATAAACCAGTGCTAGTTCCCACGGAGGACTCGGCCGAGGATAACGTGGCGGTGGTCATGCTTAGCCCGGATTTTTTGAGGTAATGCTGGATTATATCGCGGAGGTACATGAGGTTAGAATGGCGGCAATCCTTATAAGTATCCATGTAGTATTGTTTTACCTCCTGGTTGTCTTCGTAGTCCGGGTCGAGTTTGGCCAAAACTGATGGACTTTTAAGAAGACGGGCTTCGTTGAGCAACCAGACCCGAGAAAACGGTCGGAGGATTATTGCCAGTTGCGAAGTGTGACGGGTGAAGGCCGCAAGGAGTGACGTGTATATTTCCAGGCACTTAGCATGCTCATCCTTGGCCCTCTCAAGCTCAGCGATCTGCCGCTTCAGATTATTCTGTGCCTCGCTGCACTGGCGCTCCGAGTTAACGAGAGCTTCTTTTGCACTATACATATTCTGGTGTAATTCGCTTAGCTTAGCCAGTTCGGAATTGATATTATTCTGCGACGCTACCCGATCCTTGGTCGATATGGCTTTCTGGGCGTCAGTCAAGTCCTGTAAGGCCTTATGATATTTGTCATTTAGCTCATTCAAGACGGCAGGTGCCTGCTGAACCGCCCTTTGAGCCTCCTCGACCTCAGACTCTGCGGTTTGAACCTTATCTTTCGCAATCGTTAGCTTGGAACTGGTATGTTTAACATCATCCACAAGCGAAACGTTATTTAGGTCATCGCAAATAGACCTTAAGATCTGTCGCACGGGATAGATATAAAGGAGGAAACAGTGATGTATCTGGTTAGTAATTGCCCAACTAAACCCGAAGGGCCTCACTGCGTTTTCGTTACCATTAGTTAAAGGAGGTCAGAATGGCGATGTCAAAAGAACGCCTATGGCTACCTCCCATCGTTCTGGTGCAAGGTTGAGGACCTAGAAACTTAAAGCATCTTGTAAGGCATCCTCTGCTGGGGGTAATTTGATCTACCATCCTGATGAGCTTACCTTTTGCAATTCATGACTTTTGTGCTCCTGGCTAACTCCATGGAACTGACGAGAAACGTGACCAAATTGCTTGCGATCACCAGGAGGAAGCATGTCAACAATATCAAACATCACACCTTTAGGCAACTTAAAAGCTCTGACGTTATCTAATGACTCCAAGGGTACAACAGCATCTTGTGTATTGTAACGGACATCGGGGATACTTCTCTTCAGACCCGGATGACCCATGACTTTGGCCATCAACGACAGTGAAAGTACCGAGTAGATAGAGATACGCATGGTGAAAGTCGGAGGCCGGGGGAAGGCAAGGTCGAGCCTAGAAGTATGGGCAATAGGACAGCTATAAGTAAATCCAACGACAGCAGGTAACGAAGAGTGAAGGAAAGAGAGTTGGGTGGCGAGGCACTGTTGATGAGCGGTTGCATGTCCCTTATATAACCTGCTCGTACCGCCATAGGCCATAACAATTGGGATGAGTGAAATAATATCTTGGCTCACTGCCCAGTCCATGCTGGGGTGGCGGCAAAAGTTCACCTTCATTGACGCGTTGGGGAGAGGGGAAGTGTTCAAATGTAGATGAAAGAGCGTGAAAATGTGACACAAGTGGTGAGGCAAGGTTTGGTTGGACCTTGGGCGGCCCCACCTATATGCACTATCAATTTATCACTCCCTCTTCCCTGGCTCACTGGGGCGCTCACAGTTACACTACTGTCGGCCTTGTTTATGATGCTCAACTGGCAGACGGAGGGTGCGCCTCGACGAATAGAGGGACCTGGAATTCCAGGTCAAACGATACGTCTTTATCAAGGGAGCTTGAATTACGGATCAATCGGGTCCCTGGGTCCCCTCTTTCCCTCTACTCATGAATTCCATTTTCATGTACCCCTCCTTTTCTGTACTATCCTTGTCCTTCCCCCCTTGCTATCATCTCCAAACCTATAAAACCTAAATCGGCTATGGCTTTGGAACCCCTCAGTTATTCTGGGATACCTCCTCCATTTTTCACCTACATTCCCCTTTGAATCGTTTGGTATTTTGTAGCACTCACAAGGGAACAGTCAAAACGTGCTACGCCTACTTTGAACCGTGACCTACACCATTCGATAGCCCTTTCGTTACTGACAAACGCAGTGTGTGTCGTTTGGGTGTGTGGGCCTTCATTATCGAGTTATGTTCGTTTATGTGTTTTCAGGGCCTAAATGGCGATTGGCCAAGTTATTTTTAAAAATCGCTAATTTTTGTGAGTGGAACGGTGGTTAACCGGAAGCGCGAGCAGGTACCAACCATTTTGCAGCCGGTTCAAGTCCTGGACCTGTCATGTTGCTTATCACATTGTGTGCTTGACCAGAAACTGTAAGGTCAAATGGTCTGACTTGTATGCATTGACTGCGTGAAACTTCTGGTTTTTGGTCAATGGAGGCTGACTATTTTTTATCCTTGGATTGGGGGAGGGGTAGTTTTGCAGTCTATGATACCCATTAGAAAGTGGTGGAAGCAAAGGGAGTATTAACACCAAGGGTAGCAAAGAAATGATGGTGAAAAACAAGGCTCATGGTCGATTGATATTATTCCCTTGAAGGCCAACTGGGTAACAGAAGACCCCTTTTGTGGCTATCAGTTACACATGCCTCTTATAATGAACTTTGGTCATTGGGCTTGCTAGACACTGGTCAATGGCATGAGAAAGGGGCCACATGCCATGGTCAGTTCACCCAATAGATATTCACTCGTTCCCACTTCCCTATGACTTTCCTTTACCATGGTCTTTGTAGGTTGGTATAAAAATGGGGATGACTTGGAGGTGCAGGCTAAAGGTATATAAAAGGCCGCTTGAGTTCCGTCATTTTCTATTTTCCGGTGCCAGTTACTTGGGACCCCCCGTAAGTGCATATACCCAAGGTTTCACCTCCATTTTGTAAAGTCGTGAAAAAATAATAATGCCTGGCAGCGTCGTTCAGTGTTGGCCAATTAAAAAATTCTATCTTGCCAAAACGTTTACGCTGGTAATTGATCTCTCGCTCGCTGCTCTGGTGAGATTGGTAGTACCGCTGAACTATCAGCCAATTTTTTAAATTTTAGGTGCTTCATAAGTGATACATTTTACTGCGTAGGGCGCTTAACGCCCTAAAATTTCAAACATAGCTTTTATACCAAGGCCCACACACCCAAACGACGCACACTTCGTTTGTCAGTAACGATAGGGCTATCAAATGGTATAGGTTGCGGTTCAAAGTAGGCGTTGCACTTTTTGACTGTTCCCTTGTAAGTGTAGACTACTGTCAAGTTCTGTATCACAGCTGTGGCGTCTTTGGCCATCACCAACCCTACTTGACCCCTAGGACGTAGAGCTACACTAGAAGTGGAAAATCTTGCACAAATGTAGCCCCAAGGAACTTGGAAAAGGGTAGGTGCACCTGTGGTGTTTGGGTTAGTGAGGGGTCGGTGCTCTCACGACGAGTGAGCGTGTTGCTAGGTGAATAAGGCATAGTAGTTGTTGGGGCACAAAAGTGAACGGCTAGGTGAGTCAAAACGAAAAGAATAGGATGAGAGCAGGAATCTTTATGAGTTTTTCTGGGGTATTTCGTAAAGAGAAAATGAATTGGATTACGATAGTGAATGAACGTATGCGGGCTCTGTGGGAGTGTAAAGAACGGTGACGGGTTTAGAAGGTGCACACGGGCAACGCTTTGCAGGGAGAGAATAAAATAAGATCGGCAACACGCACGGGCGATGCTTCGATATAAGGCTGGTGACGGTGAAGAATTAACTTTCAAATGTGTTCCGGTGAACATGTAAAAATCGGGACATATCTTTATTTTGACTTGCTTAGTAACTCGCCTTTTATAGGGGAATGATACCCCAGGCGACATGTAATCTTTGATAGGCAAAATCTTTGTAGTAATAAAATTTTGATTGCGCGCTCGTCGGTCAAAGAAGCATCTCTTGAGAGTCGGACTTTTGTATGCGTGGCGTGTGTCGGCTGTGTATGTAAATGACAGCCCAGTGTCAACAGGATATGGATGATTAAGGTATCAAGGGCACGTTAGGTGTTGGCGGGACTTTCGGCCCATTACTTTATACCACACACCACAGTGGGGTAGTAGTCATTATCTGGGGTTTAAGGGCCCGCATCCTCATTTGGCCGTGGTAATTCAACCTGTTAACTAATGCTTTTGGCTCCATGTCGGCCATTGCTAGAACTCACTTGTAATGATTTTTGGGATACCCTACTGGTCACATCGGTCACTACAACGGCGTCAGTGTGGCCTAAGGTAAATGCTTGTAGCATGAAAAGGAAGTGGTGTGCGTGTGTGTTGAACGGTGGAGGATTCATAGTATGTCTTGCCTGGTTAGAGTCAGAATAAAGTCATGGTTTGCTTAGCCCGCTGATTATCCTGTGCAAGGTTCTAGATATCCGTGCTTGTATCTGAAGCTAGTTACTACTGAATAGAAAACCAGTAAAACTTGCACTACGCTTGTAGAGGCGACTGGGGACGGCTCAGGTTCAGGGCGTCATTTGACTGGCCCGTTTGAGAGCCATGTGGCTCTCAGGATGAATGTGTTGACCCGAGTTGGTCAGTACCAAGGTGGCCACCTCCAAGGGGGAGACGGAGTAATGTTCCGTAGCTGGCATGTCAGGAAGTGACAGGGCCACTTTGATATTGTTGGCTGGGCTATGCTGAGGTGTGGTGCTAGTAATTCCGAGCACGACCAGTGCCAAGACAAATAGAATACATGGTCCGTGAAAGGTGGCTAGGTGCTGGAGATAATGGACTAGATACTGTAACAAGATAAAGTCGCCAGACGGTGATGAGCAAAGGCAGTTGGTTCCGATGCAGTACCAACAGGGGGTGGACAAAGGTTACCAGTGGTAGAATATAGAAAGTGGGAGAGACATCAATGTTTAGTGGCCGGTACTTATATGAGTAATGATGGTCGTCTAACGGCGGTCATTGCAAGACCCTGTGAAGGCCATACCGCCCCTGGGTAGGTTGACTGGTTGATGGCAATGGAGTCGGAGTGCCGTCATCCGCCATGCCATTGCAATGACAAGGTCAGGTACTAGCTCAACGGCAAAGGTGGTGGGGTTCTGCAAGTGTCAAGTGTGGTAGAATTGGAGTGGAGAGGGGTGGGGTTGATCGTCTACAGTGTGTCTAGGGCCGCTTGCCCCAATGGACGAGCTGTTTTGTGGCGGCATGCCCATGGATGTATAAGGGAGTGAGTCTTACACGGACCGTCGGTCGTTGTCCCTTCAAGCAGGGTGACTACAAAGAGGTAACCAGGTCCTAGTGGCGTCCAACACGGTATTGAACTGTTCCGCCATACTTCCCCACATTAATAACCACTTTGGCACTGCTAGGCTTCCTTCCACATTGATTAACACAGACCTAAGGTCAACGCGGGTGCGTGGGACAGTAGCATTGTGGGGAAGCGTTTTGTGACCCCGGTATGGAACATGATAACTAACAGACGGTTTTATTGCAATGGAGAGGAGTCATGGTGAGTGACACCAGGCCGACCCCCAGGGTATGGGCAAATAGGAGGGATCAGTTAGATAGGACGGGCAGGGTTTGGGCGTCCCCCCGTGGTCCAGTGGTGGAGACCTGCGCCGTTTTCGTGTGCGCTAAGGCCCCAGCAGTGGACGACGCGAGGTGGGCCATGGTGATGTACCGTCTAGGCCTGGACGGCGAGCTTCTGCTTGGCGGCCAGGTTCTTGTCCTTGAGGTTCTTGAACTTCAGGGCCTGCTTGTTGAACTTGTGCGCGTCAACCTTCTTGCTGGCGGAAAAGATGCTGGGGAGTGCGCCAAACCCCGGGCCACCATAGCCAGCGCCGGCACCGACACCCCCGTCAAAGCTGCGGCGCATCACGTACTGGTACTCGGGCTCATAGCCGTAGCCGTACAGCTCGCGGCGTTCCAGGGCCTCTTTGTGGGGGCCGTACTCGAAAAACTCGCGGCGCTCCAGGGCCTCGTCGTTGGGTCCGTAACCAACAAAGTCGTAGCCGCCCTGGGCATGGACGGCCAAGCTGAAAGTGGCCAGGGCGAGGGTGGTGAGGATGACCTTGAACTGCATGTTGAAAAGAGGTGAGGGTGGGGCGGTGGAGGGGGAGGCGGGTAGATGTGTGTGTGTGTGAGGCGGAGTTGTTGCGGATGGATGTAGAGCTGTGGTGGGCAAGAGTTGGGGCGGGTACCAAGGCTTTTATAGTGCAAAGTAAACTAGTCTGGTTGCGGCTTCGATGCCGCCTTTACCAACGTATTAGGCCATTGGTCCGTTCACTTACGCCCTGCTCAGGGCAGTCCGAGACTTGTGGACGGACGGTACGGAAATGATTAATTGGTAAGTATGCCCTACAACAGCCCTTGAGCGACTAACGAGTTAGAGCTCAGATAGAAGAACGGCGTTGTCTAGGTTCTGATATATTGCATGGGGAGCCCAGGGACTGTCCTTGACATGTCAAGCGCAGACGAATGTTTGGCTTTGCAGATGTATTAAGACTGCGCACTTGGACGATGAACTTCATCTACAAGGTAGTACAGCATAGAACATTGTGGAGTGCAGGAGATTCTGCTTACACCTCAGACTAACTTTTCAATGTGTCGGCAGTACCACTTTATCAAGGGAAGGAGGGTATCGTGCACAGAAAGCACCGTTCCAGCTTCTGGTGGT